>CM069915.1:101749051-101994649 GCA_036172215.1 Camellia granthamiana
ATTTATTATTAATTTCAAGATTAGATATTATTTACTTTCATTAATTTCTTAATAATTATCTTCAAATAAGTAAGCTAATCATAAATATTCAAGTGGGGAGTGATATAAAAATATGACCCCAAAAAAATGACATATAACATTATTTATCTCACAATTCACCTCATTTGAAATTATTTAGAAAAATTATAAATCAGTAAAAAAATAATTATACTATAGATGAAATATTTGTTAGTACAATTTTGACACACATGAAAGATTTACACAAAACACATGGAGAACTTGCATCATACACACACAAAAATTACACCGCCATAAAAATTTAAACATTTTTTTATTATCCTACTGATTTGTAATTTTCTCAAATTATTTAGCTCGAGAATAGAATTTCACTATGTTTGTTTCCAGTTTTTTAAAAACACTTTTTCATATTGTTTTTCGTATTTTTTTTATATTTTTAATGAGTTTTTAAAATATTTTAATCAATTCTTTTAATTTTTAGATACACCTAACATAAATACACTTAAAAGTTATAATTTTTGTGAAAAAAACTTTAAAAAATTTACTAAATATCAAAAATACAAAAAAATATAAAAATTCAGTATATTTTTCTTATTTTTGTGTATTTATTAATTTTTTAAAATATTTTTTCACAAATATTTTACTTTATAGATAAATCAAGTAAGGTGCACATAAAAAAAGTAAAAAAATGCTTAAAATTTTAAAAATATTCATTAAAAATAAAAAATACGAAAAATAAAAAATTTAATTTTCAAAAAACTAAATTTAAAAAATTAAAACCAAACCACTGATGGTTTTTTCACGCTTACATATTCTCATGGGATAAATAATGATTAGTGATATTCATATTGTGTATGTAAAATCTCTCACATTTTTACTAATTTTTTTAAGCAAAATGTTTGATGGCTCGAATTTTTGTGACTCGAATGAGTTAAAATGATGTCATTTTATATCTAAAATGACATTATTTTAAAAATTTCAAACCATTTGAGTCATAATTTTTCGGACCTTTTGTTTTTTTAATATTTCACACCAAAAAAAATTGAAATTGAATTTCTCTGATGGATTATTAACAACCTTAACACGGAAACAAACATGGCAAAAAGTGAGGGACATTATTGGGGTGAGATGGGATACGTGTCAGCATCTAAAAGCTTCGGACACAGTAATGATTCTGGTCCTGACGCACATGAACAAAGCTGCGTCCGTCCGTCCCTGCACTGTGGTAATTCTGGTGAAAACACAAGGACACTCTTGGATGACGACATTATATGATAGCAACCCCCATTATCTCAAAGCCCTCCACAGTCTTTTTTTTTAAAAATATATATATATATTTAAGATCCATAAATAATTTTTAAAATTTATAATAATGTAATAAGATACATGATAATTTTTGATTTATTATATATTTAATTTTATAAAACTTATCTTTTTTATTTCATCTTTATAAATAAATTTAAGAATTTAAATTATAAATTTTTAACATCACTCGTTTTAAAAAACATCTTTATGACAAAAGCTGTGATGTCTCTGGGCCCACGTAACCTCCACCCTCCGCTGGAAAAATTGGAAGATACAGGTTTGTTTGGTATAATTTTTTCGAATTTGAAAATTGATAAAAAAAAAAAAAAGAAATTAAAAGTAGGATATTACTTCCCTTTAGTCGGTAAATATAGCTTTCGTTTTTTAATTTTTTAATTTTTTGATTTTTTTAATTATTTTAATTTGGGACTAAAAATTTTCATTTGTGATAGATTTTTTGACTTTTACGAGAAAAAAAATAAAATAATTATAATTTAAATGTGACATTATCTTATTAACTTTTTAACTTATTTTTTCTTTTAAACCCAAAACCAACATGCCAAACATAACCATAACTAGAGGTAATAACTAGACTTAGCCTCCGTTTGGGAAGTGGGCTGGCTCTTTGACTTTTTGGCTTTTTTGGCTATATGAGCCTGGGCTCAAAAGTTTGGTTTGGGAAGGGCTCTTGGCTTTTTGGCTTTTTTGACTTTTTTTGTGAGAGAAGAGTATAATGATTATGTGGTTGGATGTGATGTTTTGTCTGTTGTGGCTCATGAGCCTATTTTGTCTTTTGTGGCTCATGAGCCCAATGAGCCCTTGCCAATTTTAAGGTCCGGCTTGGTGGATGTAACATGAGAGTTGGAAGTTTGTTACTTTTAATTTTAAAGGCTCAAGTTCAATTTCATTTGTTAATAAAAATTTTAGAGTTACAGATCAGCAAGATTTAAATCATATTTCAAAAATTTTAGGTTTTGTTTAGGAAGAAGGGTTGGGTTGGATTGGGTTGGGTTGGGTTGGGTTTGAGGCTATTTGAGCCACAAAAAGATAAAATAGATTTTTTAGACCAATAAGACAAAACGTCACATCCAATCCATAATCATTACATTGTTTCTCTCACAAAAAGTTAAAAAGCCAAAAAGCCCTTCTTAAACAAGATTTTTTAGTTCCAAAATAAAATAACAAAAAAATCAAAAAGCTAAAAAGTTAATACACTTCTCAAATGAACCCTTAAAAGGCTTGTTCAAGCTATATGAGTTATTTAATCATGCAAATTCATTGATTCCACAAACTAGAGAAAAGTTTTATCCGTAAGGTCCCGTTTGTTTTCAGATGTAGAACGAAGGAGATTCATAGTGAGGAGATTAATAGTGAGTGAATTGTTAGTGAAGGGATTGATAGTGAGGGGATTAAGTAAAATTATGTTTGTTTTGACGATAGCTGTTAGTATAAGAATTGTTAAATTATTTTTACATAAAATAATAAAACAAATAAAAATATATAAAAAATTAAATATTAATGTTTAAAAAAAATTCCCAATATGTAAAAAATATAAAATATAAAATTTTTTAATCTCCTTACTATTTTTCTAATACCACCTCATCCTCCTCCATTCCAATCACCTTTCCAACTGTCATCTTAATCCCCTCCTCCATTCTAATCCCTTTTCCCAATTCTATAAACAAATACAACACTAAATAACCTCACCTTCATTCTAATCCCCTCCCATCCATTACACCCCAAAACAAACGGGGCCTAAAAGTACCTCTCTTATGATCTCTATATAATTAACTAGTTTTAACTTATTTTGTCTCATAAGATGTAAATAAAATTTGTACAAATAGATTGATTCAAATTCTCAAAATAAAATAAAAAGTTATAAACAATTCTAAATTTTTTTTTTCTTCAAAATATCTTTATATATAATTATCAGGTTTTAATTTCTTCAAATAATTATAGTAATTATTTTGAATCACATAAGTAGGGGCAGAAGTCATGTTGTGTCTTGTTGTTTTCGTACCATGTCATACTGGGTTCGTGTTCAAAATAATACAACACTAACATAGCCCATTTAATTAAACGTGTCAATTATCTTGACATTGACATGACCTACTTGTAATCGTTTTAACCCTAACACGACACCCTTAATACGATTAGCAAAAATTCATATTTCAAATTATAAGTAAATTGTATCACCTACTTAAAATAAAAAAAATAAAAAATAAAAAAAAAGACTCGTTTCACATCACATGCATAAGAATAACTTGTTTAACCATTGACACATAATGATAATATATATGCCAATATCTATGAAAATAATTAAAATTATTCATCACTAATCTATTACACATCCAATCTAAATTATTGTCAATCATTAATATTAAGCAAAATAAGTTTTCATCTAATACCATACTAATAATAATAAGAATGTTGCAGTTGTGCCACATCCAAAGTAACAAGAAGTGGGGATATTGCTGCGCAGCAGTGGCAGCTGTGCGGAAACATGGGCTTATTTCAATAATCTGAACCGTTTATATTTTAAAATACATCAAGTAGAACATACTTGTAAAAAATCAAATTAATCGAATATAGTTTACCTATTTATCCACTCACTTTTGTATTCATTTTAATATTTTAAATCACAATTATTATTTATTTTTGTAGATACAAATGTGAGTGGATGAATGGATAAACGACATTCAATTAACTTGATTTTTTACAGGCATGTTCTACTTAATATATTCTAAAATATGACGGTTCAAATTATTAAAATAGGCCCCGACTGATTTATAATTTTTCTAAATAATTCGACATTGCTACGCAGCCCGTGCAGTAGCATCTCCACTTCCAAATTAACATTGTTGTGTTTTTTTTCCACATTGACTTTGCTACAAAAACATTGCTGCCACACATTCAAAAACTCTCATTCTACTAATATTGACTTCAATCAATTTATCATTAATTTAAGGTTGCATTTTATTAAGAATATATATTATATAAAGATTTAAGTTTAAATCTAACGGACGAGAATTAATTCCTCAAGATATTATGATTATTAAATTCAAGTTGTATTTGGGTTACATACGAGTCAATATTAGGTTCGTGTCAACATGTCGGCATGAATATTTACGTGGGTCCATCTCGGGTCTCACGTGTTCAATCCAAACACAACCCATTTCATATTTGTATTTTTAAGTCATGTTATATTCGGGTTCAAGTCAAGAAATGATTAACACTAATTCTGTAATTACGTATACGATTCGAGTCGTGTTAACAATTTGTGTGCCAAATTCTCATCCCTACACATAAGTAATGTGTGCTCACACCTTTGATATATTAATTTCATTAAACTATTGAAAACAAAAATAGAAATAAAATAATTCTTCGTGATTAAAATTTGAAAATGTCAAATTATTTTTAGAAAAAATTTAGTGAGAGGGAGTTTTTTATGAAACAATAGGGCCGAGCTAAGCCTAGGCACAGTAATGGGCCGTTCTGTGGATCGTGGTAAAAGGGCTGAGTCAAAGGATCTTGCAGTTAGTTTGGTCCAAATATGGTTACAATCACCACGGTCGGAGTGGTAATTAGTTCGGTCATAGTATTTGGGACCGAAGTATTTGGTCTTCTGATAATGAACCGAGCTCTTGTTAGCTCGGTCAAAACCTACTATAGTTAGCTCGGTCTCAACAGGTAACCAAGATGTAAGTAAGCAAAAGCCGAGCTATGTGTTGCATATGAAGGTGCTGAATTCAGTATGACAAAGAGGTACTGTTAGCTCGGTCATACTATTGTCCAAACCAAGGTAAAACCATTTCACTTGGTTTAAGCAGTGAGGGAGTGTTAAAGGATAAGTATTATCTTTCAGAAGTGTGATTCCCAGGAGGACTCTACATGGAGGAATAAAAGTCCTACTAGGATTGTGCCACACGGAACCTATAAAAAGCTCATAATAGAACCTATGGAAGAGGTAACACAATTTTGATTCCCGAATACACAGAGTTTTTGTCTATTTGTCTATTTTTGCTGACTTAGGCATCGGAGAGATATCCGGCATACACCCGTCGACTAGCTCACGTTTGTGTTTTCAGGGAATAAAGTAACGACGTTTGGAGGAGTGTAGACTTGATCAACAGGATTATACGAGAACATTATTTCGTGCTCGTACATTTAGTAAGTACTAAAATTTAATTAAATGGTTTGATATATATTAAATTTTGTTAATAGTAACACTAGGTGCGTAAAATAATCATAAAAAATGAATGTGCAGTCCAAATGTGTTTTAGAATTGATGCAACCACTTCAAAAATAAATATAAACTATATATTGTTTTTTGTGTACTTTTTTTTACACTTTTTTTTATAAACATATGGCGGCGTTTGAGAACTTGGGTTTGTAATTTTTTTTTTTATTTTTTTTACTAAAAGACAAACTTTTTACAAAATAAAAAAAAAACACATAATATATCAAAGGTAAAAACACATAAAAAAAACATATAATCCTACAATTAAAAAAATCTACTTCCCAAACACCCACATAATATTACTAATATATCAATTTTAAAATGTTCTTTTCTACCTTCTATGTTGTGGCGACAAATTTTATAGTGACACATAATAGTTGTTGTGTCTTGGGGGGTGATAGTGGTTTTGATGATATTTGTCTTGTGGTAGGGTAAATGTGAAGGTGGTGGTGAGATAGCGACATGTGATAAAATAGGAGGTCAAGATGATGACAATTTTGGTAATAGAGATAGTGGCAAACAATAGTAGAAGTAATTGTGTGATAGTTGAATAGTCATAGCAATGACAACAGTGGTGGTAGTGATGATGGTGGTTCTAATGGTGAAAATAATGGTGATAATAGAGTTGTAGTGGTGATGATTAGAATGTCGATTGTGTAGTTTTTTAAAATTTTGTTATTTATTGAAGGGGCACAAGTATCATATTAGTATTATTTCATACATTTACCATTTAGGGACAATTTGGGAAGAAGTTAAAAAAAGTTATATTTTTAGTTTTTTTATACAAAAAAGTCATAAAAAAGTCACAATAAAAAATTAGCATTTTTAACACAAAAAAGGCTAAAAAGCTACAAAAACTCAAAAAAATTACTTTTTACCAACGCTTCCCAAAACACCACTTAATATTCTTTTTAAAGGCAAAATTTTGCTTTGTCCTCTCAAATTATTACATTGATACTTGTCTTTAACTAATCTCTCTTATTACTGTTTGTCTTTTAAGTTTTAATAAAACTAATAAAAAAGATAAAATTATGTTATTACCCTTATATAAGTAAACCAAATTACCTAAATACCCTCACTCGACAAAAGTTTAAAAACAAAACCCATCTTCTGACTTCCCTCTCTCTCCCGTTAGTTCTCATCGTCACACAACAATGACCGGCTTCAAGGCCATCTCTAGTGGGAGTTTTATTTACAACAAAAATCCAACAACAATGTTATATATATATATATATATTTACAAAATACCATATGAACCAACTGCAAGTGATAACGTAATAGGCAATAGGGAGTATAAATAACCCTCTCCAATCAAATTCATATGTCTATAAGGTGAATATAATAATATTACAATTTGTTGTGTATTGTTGAATGATTTCATTTAGAACTTTTAAATGATTGGGTGGTCGTTTGGCAAAAAAAAAATTTAATTGGTATTTTAGAGTTGGAATTTTTTTAATTTGGGATTAAAAAGTTTGTTTGGATTAATTTGTTTTGACTTTTGACTTTTGTGAAAGAAAAAGTGAAATAATTATAGTTTGAATATTTTGAAAAGTATGTTAAAAATTAATTTTTTAATTTTTTTAATAAAAAATATGTAAAAAAAAGGGCAAATTACACAAATAGTCCTTATAGTTTGAGACTTGTGTCACTTTGGTCCCTGACTTTTCAATTGTGACACATTTGACCCTGAATTTTGAATCTTATTCCAAATAAGGACAATTGAATATATAATTAGATTTTTCAAGGGTAAAATTGTCAATTTGATAAAATATAAACTAATTTGACAAAAATAAATGTCAAACAAATAGTTTTGAATTTTAAAAAATTATTTCTACCTACTAAAAATAAAATTATGTAAAACTGATAAATCTTTTAGGCATTTATTTATTTTTTTTACCAAATTAATTTTTATTATGTATTTGGATGATGATCATGTAAAATTAATTTAAAAAAATTAATTGTGTAATTTTTATTAATTTTACATAATTTTATCATTGGTGGATAAAAATAATTTTTAAAAAATTAAAAATATTTTTTTGACATTTATTTTTGTCAAATTAGTTTATATTTTATCAAATTGACGATTTTACCCTTGAAAAATCTAATGATATTTTTAATTGTCCTTATTTGGAACAAAATTCAAAATCTAGGGTCAAATGTGTCATAATTGAAAAGTCAGGGACCAAAGTGACACAAGTCCCAAACTATAGGGACTATTAATGTAATTAACCCTAAAAAAAATATAGAGGTGATGTGACCCAAAAAAGTTAAAAGTCAACTTTTTAACTTTTAACCCAATTGTCAAATATTGACTTTTTAACTTATTTTATTTTTTGATAACTAATTTAATCTCAATCTAACCCAACTCACGTTGCCAAACCAAGCCATAGTCTAATCCCCTTTTTCTTCTTTGTTTTCTATCTTCATTAAAGTTTTTACCCATGTTTTCCCTTTCTTTTACTCATTTTTAGCCTAAATTGGGACAAAAGGAACAAATTTTAATAAGGTAAAATGTTAATTCTTAAAAATAATTTCAAAATTTTGGTCAAAATCATCTCATAATAAAATTTTAATATGTTAAGGATAAGTACAAAAAATTTTCTTTAAAAAGTCTAACACATATCACTATTACCAAAATATTAAATTTTAAAATAATATAACTTTTGATTTAGATGTCGATTTTTAATAAAATTAATATTTTTAGAATCCTCTCATTAAGATTTATCAAATAAGATCCTTCATGATTATGAAATTCTTTTAAAAAAATAAAATTATTACAATCGAAATTGATGTAAATAATAACATGTTACTCTGTTGGATAGTAACATGTTATTCTGTCTCACAGTAACATGTTACTTTAGTTCACAGTAACATGTTACTTTGGCAATATTGTTAAAAAAAAGATATTTTACTTTGTCCTTACTCAATTATGCGCCTCCTCCTAAAGAGGTTTATGAAACAAAATAAATTGGGCCGTCATTTTCACTAACAAGGATCCAATAAAGGAGTTTTGGTTTGAGATATTCTAAATAAGTACATTTTTTGACTTTTTATAAAAAAAAAAATGTGTAGAAAAGTAGAGAGGAGATGTTGATAGATGTTAATAGTATATGTATGTATGCAACAAAGTGTGTAGAAAAGTATAGAAAGTGTATGCATACAAAAAAATGTATTTTTTTAGTACATGCCAAACAAGTACTAAATTTTCCAAATGATAATTCATTTGGCAAAAGATACAAGTGTGATAGTTTGGGTGGCATACTAAAATTTACCATAAAAATTTATAATGTTGTTAACAATTTAAGACAAAGTAAAATAATTTGAAAAATTTACCCGTAAATTTTGTACTGGGAAATGTTGATCATTTAGTTCTAAGAGTTTTTATTTTATTTTATTTTATAAATCATTTAGTCTTTTTTTGTTTTGAAAAGTTATTTTTTTTTGATTGGTGTCATTTGAATTTAAGTTAATGTTCTTTTGTAATTCATTTTTTTATTTTTTTGATTCATTTTTTGATTGGAATGGAAGTGTGAGGAGTGAAAGATTTTTATTTGGGGGATTGGCGGCTGAAGTGTTTGTTGTTGAGCATGATTTTCTGGTGTTTCATTGGAATGTCACGTTTGGAAAAAATATACTGAAGAGTTTTAGTGTTACATTAATTGAAGTGTTAAGTTTGAAAAAAAATACTTGATTGGAGTGTTATATTTGAAAAAAATACACTAAATAATTTTTGTAGAATTTTACATTGATATGTTTGAAAAAGTAGACTAAAAAGTTTTTCAGTATTTTACATTGGAGTGTTACATTTGGAAAAAGTACATTAAGGAGTTTTTGTGTGTTACATTGATTAGAATGTTACGTTTGAGAAAAATACATTAAGATATTTTTTTGGAATGTTACGTTATTATGTTTGAGAAAAGTACACCATTTTTTTTTAGTATGTTACATTAGAGGATTACGTTTTTAGAGTGTTACTTTTAAAAAAAGTAGACTAACGAATTTTTTTGAAGTGTTATGTTTAATAATTTTAATATGATGAGAAAATTTACATTTATACCCCAATACATAACACACATTTATGTTTTGCCGTTTATGTAATTCACATTAGAATGAGACATTTGAGTCCATAAAAAAAAAAAAAAAAAAAATTGGAAACCAAACAATTCATAAAATTACTATTTGCGATTTCACTCTAATAATTTTAATAATTCAAAGATAGAGTAACAGTATTAAAATTGTTAAAAGATAAAATAAAATTTTCATTTATTTAATTAGAATAAATTACGAATATATTTCTTTAGATTTGTTTAAAATACAAATTACTCATTGTGATTTGAAAAATTATAAATACTTCATATTAGAATTTTTTTATTTAATAGAATTAATTAAAAAAATAAAATTTTTAACTGCTTTTTTATACAATGATAAAATTACATAAATTATTAATTAAAATAAATTTATATTATCATTAAAAATTATTAATTGACTTGATAATTTATTAATAAAATAAATTATTTGTTATAAAATTAAAAACTTCAAGAATGGGACGTAATCGTATTTTAAACAAATTTAAAGAGAGTATTTATAATTTACCAATTTATTCCTGTTTGGGTACTTGATATTTTAACAAAAAATTTACAAAGTTACTACAAATTATCACATCTCTCTACTTTTTTACAAATTTTTTTTTTTGGGTAAAAAATAAAAAAACTAACTAAGAGGTAGGTAATTTGAGAAGTTGGTTAAATGATGTTTTTTTTTAATCCTTTTGTATATAAAAAATGTGAGAGATGATGTAACTCAAAATGAGTTAAAAATTACAAGATAACTTTTAGTTAGTTTTCCAAATTGCCCCAAAGTCCCGTTTGGAAAATTGGTTGAGACTAAAAAAGAACAAAAAAATAAAATAAATTAATAAGACAAAATGTCATATCTAAATTATAATTATTTTATTTAAAAAAAAAATAATCCTAAACAAAATAATTTTGTTACGCATAATTTAGTTGGGCTAAATTAATCAAATACTCAGGATAAATTTTTTTTTTTCCCAAACAAATCCTAAAATAGTCAATCTCCCAAAACCGACCCTTAATCTTAGATAAAGACTTATTTTTTAAATGAATAAAGATTGGGACCCCCTTTTTCTCACATTCTTTTGATTTCTTTCTTTTTTGATGGGTCATTTTTTCTTTTTCTTTTTGTTCTCCTCCTCCAATCACCACCTACCACGTATGTGTGAGGGCGTGGTAGGGATTGAAATTTGAGGGGTCTAAATCATTACTGTTTTTAAATATATATATATATATAAAATAATGTATCTTAAATAAATAAATTAATAAACTAATTTTTTTTCCATAACAAACGATCACATACTCTGAAAAAGCCTAGAAACCGACAAAAAACCAGAGTGGCACAACCGGAAATTCTCACTAAAACCGAGGTTGTTTCTCGAGCTATCTTTTGGTAGATTAATGGTGGCGCATTGCAGCACAGTTCCTCTTCCCCATCTAAGAAGAGAATCATCAACCAGACAGAGAAGAGAAGAGAAGAGAAGAGAAGAGAAAACCAGAGGGAGAGAGAGAGAGAGAGAGAAGTGTAGAAGACAACCTCACCAACTCACAAACAATCCAGTTTACACAGACCATCACAGAACCCAGAAATACTGTTCCAACCCATCTCTCTCTTTCTTCACTCACATATACATATATATATATATATATATTTATTTATTTCTGTAATTTCATATTTGAGTTGAAAATGGAGAAAGTCATGGCCAACTACTTGCTAATGGCTTGTGGCATAGTTTAGAGCTTCCCCACTCTCTCTCCTCCACATAAGCTCTCTTTTTTTCTCTCTGTCCAATCACTTTCTCTCTCCTCCTCCTCCTCCTCCTCCTCCTCCTCTCTCTCTCTCTAGAATGGGTTGCAGAAGGATCATCATGGGGAATTTGGATCCGGAGAGGAAGAGGAGTGGTGGGCTTAGAACCAAACAAGCTGGACGAGGCTCGTGCCGTGGAAGTTAGCCCCCACTCTCCTACTCGCCGGAAAATGCAAAATCTCCGGCACTAACCTCTTTGTTTCTCTCTCTCTATCTCTCTATACATATATATCTATTTCTTGTTCATTGATTCGTTGACTGTTTGATTCGAGTTTTGAGCTATGGGGTATCTGTTGAAAGAAGTTTTGAAGACACTCTGTGGTGTCAATCAGTGGTCTTATGCTGTTTTCTGGAAGATCGGTTGCCAAAACCCTAAGTATGTTTCACTCAATATTTTTGTTTCCTCATCTACTATGTGAATATGAATCTGTTTTATTATTGCTGAGAAATTGGAGGGAAAAGCAGTATATTATGATCTCTAACTTTTTACTTTTATGTTTTATTACCTCTGTTTGGTTGCTAAGAATATGAAAAAGAAAAAAAAAAGGGAGGAGACAATGAAATTATCTGTCTTGCTTTTGCCGTTATTTTTGTCCATTTGCTTGTATTCTCATCTTTTTATTTTAGGTTTTGGGCATACTTGCTGTTTGGTTACCGGGAAAGTGGAGGGAAAGGGGAAAAAAAAAAAAAAAAAAGGAATGCAGAGGTTACCAAAACACTGAACTGTCCTGAACTGGCCATAACTTGGTTGTATTTGGTTCATCTAACCTAATATTTTCTCTTTAACCAAACAGGGGCTATAGATCACAATTATAGACTTTGTTAATATAATAATTGGTCTTATTTTGGGTTGGGGTTTCTAATATTGATACGTTTCTAAGATATGATTTGACATGTTGTGGCTTTATTGGGTATTGCTGTCTGTTTTTGTTTTGTAATTTGAATTCCTTTGTTTCCTGTTTTTGGAGTGTTATGTCTGTTTGGTTTTGCTTTGTCTTGCAGAATCCTAGTGAAAAAAAGTAGATTTGTCTTAAGTTTGTCCAAACTCTTTTTGACCTATGCATATATATATATATATCTATCTAGTGACTCTGAATTGGTCTTTCCTCTTGTATTTTATGTCCTGATTTTCTTGTTTCTTTCTGTAAATGTTTGTCAAGTTCTAGTATTAGGTAATTATTTTCTTAACAAACTCTGAAATATTGTGTCAGGTGTGTATATTTGATAAATATAATTTTGATTGAGTTTTTAAGTAAATCGTTTTGATTTGTCAGGCTTTTAATTTGGGAAGAATGCTATTATGAATCTATACCATGTTCTTCTCTTCTGTGCATTCCTGGAATTGGTAGCTCAGAACTGGCTTTTGAAGATTGGGAAGCGTGTTGGGTTTCTGCTGAACTTCGAACTCCTCAGGTTGGGGTTCAAGCAGAGGACAAAGTCAGTTCTCTTGTAAACAAAATGATGATGGGTAACCGGGTTAATGTTGTAGGAGAAGGGTACGATCTTGTTTCGTTCCTTTTCTAAGCTACAGTTAACTTTGTAATGCTTTTTCTTTTTTCAACGGAAAAACCTAAGATTGTCTCGGGTATAATTTTTATTTGCATTTGTGTTTTCCAGACTAGTTGGGCGGGCTGCATTTACTGGTAACCATCTGTGGATTCATTCACACAACTATGACGGAGAAACTCATCCACCAGAGGTATATCATAAAACGGTTAGTAGTTAGATTACAACGTAAGTTGATGTCTTTTCATAAACTCGAACTTCAGACGTCACACTCGTTGCACCTAATGCCCTCTCAGGACCACTTGGGCTACTGACTGGGTCAAATGGGTGGTTATAGAGGTGCTAGAATATAGTATTATAATGTGTCTAACGTTATGAAGATGGCATTCATATTGTCGATGATGCTTATCTCTGTACATTTTGCATCCATATGTTACCTACTAAAGTACAAAACTAGAAAGTGGAAGTTTTGGGGAGTATTCAGTTGATTCAGGTGTAATTGGTTTATCATTTAGAATCCTACATTTATTTATTTATTTATTTTTGGGTTGTTTCAATTGAGTCGATCTGTTTATACACTTGAAGAGGCAAAACTGAATAATGATACTAACTAAATAGGGCAAAATGCTTTTTTAGTAGTTTTTTTGCTTATTTATTTGTTACTTTCGTAAGAAAAAAATGTTTAAAAAGCTGTAACATTTGGTTAATTCTAAAACAATTGCTTTTTTGTTAGTGGAAAGTTGAGTGTGAGTATTTTTTTTTGGGTTGGCTAAATATATCATTATCAAACTGGCATAATTTTTAAAAACAATAGCCAAAAAGTGACTATTTCTGCCAAAAGCGAACAACGTTAGGTATAGAATTTCTTATTATGGTTTTTTTCTTTTGTGAAAGGCTACAGGATTTAAAAAAATTGGTATTTAGTTTTGGAACGTAATATGACTTCATCTTTCATGGCTGCTCTCAGGTTCAAAATGAGGTGTGCCAACAATTTTCGTCTGGCATGAAGGTCTGATAACTTGGAACTGTCAAGTTGTGTGCCTTCTATTTTACTAGTCAATCACTGAATTTATTGTTTTGTTTCCAGACAGTCGCAGTTATTCCTGTGCTTCCGCAAGGTGTTGTTCAACTTGGTTCATCCTTGGGTGTAAGTTGCTTATTTCTTCTTTGTTTCTCTCTTTCCTTTTCCTTTTTCTTGGATAAAAGTATTTATTATGTTAATACTCTTGAGAACTCATGTTATGCATGTTTATGCTCCTGTTTGCTAACACGTAGTCAACTTATTTATTATTTGATTAAGAAAAAGTGGACTAATGGTGTTTGCTTGCAATTTTAGAATATAGCTTATTTGGTTAAAAAAAGTGAGATTTTCTTAAGCTAAAATTTATAGCCTTTTTAACTTATTTGAAACCCTTAAATACGTATGGACAAAAGAGCTCCATCTCTTTTGCCTTAATTATACTTTTGATAGCAACTTGGATATTTGCAAAAAACCAAAAAAAGTTATGTGACAACTCATTTAACCAAAGAAGTTCAACTTTTTTTTTTACAGATTATGAAAAACTGCACCAAATAGATTTACAACTTATTTTAAATCTTTTAAACTAATAATCAAAAAAGTTGTAATAATAAAAATGAACTTATAATTGAAACCAAACGTGCTATATCTTGTGTGAGGTTTCTACCTCATTGGTCAGTTTAGTGGCAGCAAGATGTTTGAATTAGCATTTCTATAAGCTTGACTAAGAAATTGTGTGTTTCTTGTCTCATGTGACCGTCAAGACTTTGAATCAATGGTCAAACAGTTGGGTTGATTACAAGATATTGTTTATTATGATGCTAATTGAAAATAAAATGGGAGTCCCTGCCAGTTGTTTATTTGGGTAAACTATCAATAGGCCCTAATAATCAGACTTAATTTCCATAAAGTTTTATTGAAAATAAGTCCTAATAAAATAGTCGCTAAAAATAATTTTTTGTGACGATTTTTTTGCATGTCGCTAAAAATTGACAATTAGTGATATTTTTTTGTGATGAATTTTTCAAACTGTAACTGAAAGTTGAAATTTAACGACTTTTTTTGTGATAATTTTTTTAAACTGTTGCTAAAACTTATAATTAGTGGCATTTTTTGTTACAATTTTCAAACTGTCATTGAAAGTTTGAAAATTAACAATTAGTAACGTTTATTAATTATCATAGGACCTATTATCATAGGACCTATTGGACAATAAGTCCACCTATTAGGACCTACACAGAAGTCCCTTTTTATTTTTCTTTGCTTTTATGGGGCCCACTGGCCAAATAATGTTATCTCATGGATTGTGCAACTCTTATTTAATGATCTTTCTCTCCAATTAGGTGAGGGGAATTAAAAAGTCCACATTTGAAAGTATTATCAGTACACATTTGCCACATTCTGACCATCACTGGCTGTATTATGGAGTTGTCTGCTGTTTTTTAGTTGTCTTCTATATGTTTTCTTTCCACTTTGAAAACACTAGATTGATTATCACAAATGTAGTCTTAATTGGTCAATGCTAAAGCTGTTTACCAATTTTTCATCAAATTATTTTTTTGTTGGTACCAAATTTTCATTGTTGCTTCAAGTTTTCTGAGACTTTGGTTGTCTTTGCTTCCTCAGATCTCGGAGAATATGGCAATTGTGAATGATGTGAAGAGTTTGATTCTTCAGCTAGGGTGTGTTCCTGGTGCTCTATTATCTGACGATTACACATCAAAAGAACCTGCTCCAATGATTGGGGTACCTTTATATCCAGGAAAATCTGTTTCTACTGATCCACCTGGGAGTTATGAAGTGAAAGAACATGTTCCTTTTTTCGCTGACAGCTGCAACCAACAACGCATCTCATCTCAAGCTATGGAGCTCGTGGGTCAGCCTTCTCATTCTCTAATTAGACAGATAGACGATGACCTACATGGTGCATCAACATTTCAAATTCCAAAACAGGCCCAAAATGTGATTAAATCCGGTAATAGCATTTGCCAACTTGAAAATGGAACAGGAGCTGAAGTTATCCCTTCAAACCCAGAGCTATGGTTAAATCGGAAGGCTTCTTTGAACAATCGAAGGTCTGGATTTGATGAACAATCTTATATTGGTTCATCATCCGCAAATTATGGCAATTTAAAGAATATGGAAGAGCAGATCTTGTCAGATGTCTTACGTGAACATGTTAACAACAATTTAAGCACATCCAATGGCTTTATAACGTCTCAGCCGAGATCAAATGGGAGAGGCTTAAGTTGTAGCAGTCAGTTGCATAATGGATCTACTAGTCATCCGCGATCAATCTTAAATCTGTGTTCTCTTCCAGCTGCTGACAGATCAGCTACCCATGATGACTCTTGGACACATCTTATGGGGAGTGGGTTAAAATCTTCTAAAGCAAAGGTGTCTACATCTGATCTGAGTGATCATTTGACTTCCAATCACTTACTTTCTGGGAGCTCTGATCTCAGACATCATCCTAAAGATGACAAGTGTTCTCAAATTGAGGTGGGTCAGAGAAATGAAAGAATAGAAAATGATTTATTTCAAGCCCTAAACACCCAGTTGGCCCATCTGGATGAGCATATGAATTTTAGTGAGAACATTTCTGGTTTTGGTCATAATAGCCAAAAGCATGACTATGGGAATCAGCATCCAAGTTCTGAAAATGCTAAATACAAGGAGGAATGTGTCCAACCTTCATCAGGGGATGACCTGTTTGATATTTTGGGTGTGGATTTCAAGAACAAACTATTTCATGAAAGCTGGAATAATTTGCTTAATGATGGATCAGACACGAACACCAGAACTTTGGGTAAGAATAATTATTCATCTTCAAATCTTCAGGATGCAGATTCTAACTTATATTCAGTTAATGGAGGAAACTTAGACAGTGGTATTTTCTCTTTAACTGGCTCCGACAATCTATTAGATGCTGTTGTAAATAAGGTCCACACTGCTGGCAAGCAGAGCTTGGATGATAGCGTGTCGTGCAGGACAAAATTGACAAAGATTAGTAGTTCCTCTGTTCCTAATGCTTCTCTCTCCTGCGGCCGAGTTAGTGTGTCTGATAAGAAGCAAGGAGAATTACTTGGATTCCCTAACTCTCTGGCAAAATTAGGCGCGGTTGAATCTTGTTCCTTCAAATCTGAATCCAGTTCCATTTATGGATCTCAAATCAGTTCATGGGTTGAACAGGGCCAAAGTAAGAAGCACAACAGTAGTGCTTCGACTGGATATTCTAAGAGGCCTGAAGAAGTAGGAAAATCAAATCGCAAAAGGCTTAAACCTGGAGAGAACCCTAGACCTAGGCCCAAAGATCGCCAGATGATCCAAGATCGTATGAAAGAGTTGAGGGAAATTGTACCTAACGGGGCAAAGGTGCTCTTCTTTTAAACCCCTTCCTGTGTTTTGTTTTTTTTTTCACCTCCTTTTCTTGTTATATTTTGTTATGTTCGGGGATTGATGTTCTTTTCTGATATGATTTAACAGTGTAGCATCGATGCTCTGCTGGAACGTACTATCAAGCATATGCTTTTCTTGCAAAGTGTCACCAAACATGCTGACAAGCTAAAACAAACAGGGGAGTCCAAGGTGTGGACAATAGTTTATTATAGTTATTTGGAATTTTGCTTAGCTTAATAGTTTCTTATAGTTATTTATATACAATTTTGCAACCTATATTACGAAAAAAGATTGAAATAAAGAAAGCTACCGTGATTCCTTATTATGTTGTTACATGAAATTGCAGATTATCAATAAGGATGGTGGGTTATTATTAAAAGACAATTTTGAGGGAGGAAGAACGTGGGCATACGAAGTTGGCTCGCAATCTATGGTCTCCCCTATCATAGTTGAGGATCTGAATTCACCTCGTCAAATGCTTGTGGAGGTGGTGCCTAGCATTCTTTATTTGATTTCCCTATTGCCATTATTGTACTCTTCTTAAGCTCATTATGTTTTTTTTTTTTTTTTTTTTTTTTTTTTTTTTTGTGTGCACGCGTGTGTGTGACAGATGCTTTGTGAAGAACGTGGGTTGTTTTTGGAAATAGCTGATATAATTAGAGGATTGGGATTAACCATCCTGAAGGGGGTGATGGAAACTCGGAATGACAAGATCTGGGCACGCTTCACCGTTGAGGTAGCACATATCAATAGTAGTAGCTCGTCAAACTTAATATTCATTTGTACTTATGATTGGACACATGTTGTGCTCTGTTCGTAGATTTCTCAGTTATGATCAAACATAGTTTTTGTTAGGAAGTATAGAAGAATAGAATTGGATCTGATACTATACAGAAATATCCTACTTATTATTTGTATTATTTGTAAACAGAGGAAAATAATTAAATGCTGGAAACGAAGTTGAATAAGAAGCACTGAAATTTTATTTCTGTTCGTACACAAACTTGGAAATTAAGTTTGTAGAAGGATCTAAAAGGTAAAAAAATTCACTAAAGATGAGAAAAAATTCACTAAAGATGAGAAATTAAGTTTTGGCTGTTTCTTGGTCTTTAGTGGACTTTTTCCAAAATTTTTATTTTTATTTTCTTTTCTGGTCCGTTTGATCAAGAAGAACCCAAAGGTGTAAAGCTTTTTGAATTTTTTTGAAAAAAGTTCACTAAAGACCAAAAAATCCATCAAAAAAAGCAAATCCTAGACACACCCATGTTGTATTGTACAAAGGTTTTTCTTTGGAAACATATTTGAGAGGTTTAATTTGTACAGCACAAATTAGCTGGGAAGAGGATTGTTGAATTGCACAAATTAGCTGGGAAGAGGATTGTTGAATTTGGGACAGTAGTTTGTCTCTTGTCAATTTTGTCCTCGTAGTTCTAATTGCATCAATTTTACCCTTGAATCTTTCACATTGTGTCAATTCAATTTATTTACTAACCCCATTTTAGAATTGGAGTGAAATCAAGTGATAAAATAGTGTATTAGATTGAGGAATTGACGTTCAATTTCCTTTTGAATGGACTATTTTGCCTGTGATTTTTTTCTAATTTCTTGACATGTTGTCAATGACACAATGTGAAAAATTAAAGGGCAAATTGATACAATTGGAACGGCAAGGAACAAATTAAGACATGAAGCAATTTACAGGGACTGTGGGTATAATTGTCTCTTGAGACAATCAGCACTCTCTCTCTCTCTCTCTCTCTCTCATGGGACTGGATATGCAAGTCCTTAAAGCATTATGTATTTATACATGTTTTGTGTGAAGAGTGTGTTTTCAGTGTGATTGTTTGGGTGTTTAATTTGAGAATTCATGGGGTATTTGTTCTATGGTATGTTACCCTTCTCATCTTTGTAGTAGTCTTTAACCTTTTAATTTTTATACAGGCTAACAGGGATGTCACAAGGATGGAAATATTCATCTCTCTTGTTCACCTTTTAGAGCAAACCAGCAAGAATGGTGCAACATCAGGCAACGGCTTTGAAAGTGACAATATTGTCCACCAGTCTTTCCACCAAGCCGCTGCCATACCTGCAACTGGTAGGCCTTGTAGTCTGCAATAGTGAGCCATCTGATATTTTAGCTTTTGGGTCTGGACATGTTGAGAGTGAGCCCTTGTTTCAGCTTGCCATGACTAACTTGATCCTAGACCTATATATGTCAGGCAGTTCTAACCCTAACTGACATTCTTCTCCCATGGGCTAAATTATGACTGGGCTGGCTTTGAAGTGGGGGGAGATTGTTTTAGGTTAAGCTTCTCAAGAACTTGTGTGTTGCTTCCTCAAAAGGGTATCTGAATTGTACTGATCAAATGCCATGGATTTATTTTCACGAAATGGTGAATGATTGCACAGATCATATTTCCATTTCGTCCTCCCTCCCCCTAGTTGGCTTTTTTATTTTTCAAATACAATGGTAATGGGAACCTGTTTGCAAATGTATAGAAAATATGGGATATGAAATGAAGGGGTGAGGTGTTTATTTGGCAGACTTCTTTGCTTTACTACCAGTGTCTATTTCTGAAAACATGTATTCTGGATAATGTTTCACTTGCTAGTTTGTTCATAGTTTTTTTTTTTTTTTTTTTTTTTCTTTTCTTTTTTACTATCTTTTAGGACGAGGAACTTCCCTAAGGTAGGGCCAAGGGTAAACTTCGGTTCTCAGATGAATGTTGTCGTCTACTGCTGTTAATTTCTATGAGTCTTCGTTTGTACAAAGGTATCGCTCTATGCACGCAACAGTTTTATTCATTTCGGGGCATGTGTGAATTCCAGTGCAGTGACCATTTGAACATGGTGTTGCTGCCGTTTGAACGTGAGCTCATGATTTTGAGAATCTAACCTTGTGGGACGAGAGTTTCTTTTCCGACTAGCGGGGAGTGCTCGTGGGATATGAGTAATGGGATCTCTTTCAAGATCTTGTTGCTGCCTAATGGAATTTTACATAGTTTGAATCCCGTCTGAGTGTTGGTTGGAACGGAAGTGTTTTTATTTCTAGTACAGTAGTGATTCTCATAAAACTCGAGTTCTAATTGAGTTCTAGTAATGTGAAAAATCAAAAAAAAAAAAAAAAAAAAAAAACACAAGGCCAAAATATCACATCAGATGGGGCTTGCACACATATTAGAACTATTAGAGTTCTTTTTTTAGAACTCCTAAACAGTTTCCTTTCTAGTATTACTTACCACATAAACTAAAATTTAAAAATTGCACGCTCAATATTTGTAATAACAGTGCAAAGACAGAATAATTAAGGAGGCAAAATTTACATTTTCCCCTTACAAATTCCATCACCATTGAGTATTTAGAAGTGTAGGCAAAAATAAAAAATAATACACAGCAGAAATAAAATGGATTTGGGTGTATTTTTTACGTTAAAACCAAATTCATGGGTCATATGGATAAATTACGTGGTTTTATTGATGTCTTTGAACAATTTTTAGCAATGAGGTAGAACTACTGGTAGAGAGTACAAAGGCATGATTGTTCTTCAATGGTAGAGAGTTGGAAAGAGTTTTTTTGCAGAAAATTATTCGGTTAAAACCCATAAACATTAGAAAGTGATGTAATCATTCACAACTCTATCTTCTCAGGAAATGAGATTGTGGGGTAGTTTCTGTTGTAAAATCATTTAACAAGAATTGCATGAACCAAGGTTCTGATGACATGCAGGTTGGGTTTTATTTCAATTGCCTAAACATGACATGAATAATATGACAGCACTAGTTGTATGATCAACATGGATGATACTCGAATGCATAATACTCCAAATAGCGTCCAAATACTAGAGTAGATGTCCGTGTAGTGTACTCTGAGGTAGATTAAAAGTTATTTTGCAAAAGAGGAAAAAAATAAAAGCAAAAAGAAACGACATTCATTTTAGCTGTCGGAGGCATCTGTGACCGCTCCCCTCTCTTCCTCCTCCTTTCCCTCCTCTTGACATCCTGATGCCATTCTATCTGGAAGGATAGCCCATCCTTCTCTCCCTCCTCAAAGTCCTGATTTTATTCTATCTCAAAGCATAGCCCACCACCTTGACGCCTTTCTGAGAATGATATGAATATCTGGATTATTATTTCAATGCATGAACACTTGCATCAACTCTGTTTATATACGTCACTCAGAATTGATAACCAACTATATCTATCCTATATCTAACCCACTAGTCTAACTGACTCAACTAATATAACAAAATACGGTTACATCAATTGAATAAAGCTTTGGTGTGCTACAGCTCATCCTTGTAAGCTCTGCTGCACTTCTTGATCAGATACACTTGATGCTGACTTAATAATCCTATCAGGCCCCCTCAAGCGAAGAAGAGAGGGACGAACCATGAGCTTGGCTTGTAGATAAGAAAAACGATATGTGGACAAGGGTTTAGAATGTCAGCAATTTGATCAATAGAAGAGACATGCTTAACAACCGCTTGCTTAGCAGCAACTTGCTCACGAATGTAATGATAATCTACAGCAATATGTTTCGACCGAGCATGAAAAATTGGGTTAGAGGCAAGAAAAATAGCAGAAAGATTGTCACACCATAGAGTAGGAGTAAAAGGAGGTAGATGTAATTCTTGAAAAAGCATACGAAGCCATGCCAATTCTGCTGCTACTTGAGCAAGAGCTCTGTACTCTGCTTCAGTAGATGAACAAGAGACTGTATATTGTTTCTTCCCAGTCCAAGAAACAAGATTAGAATCAAGAAAAGCACAATAACTAGTGGTGGATTTTTGATCTACGACACTCCCAACCCAATCCGAATCAGAGTAAGCATGAAGATCCAAAGAACTAGTAGAAAGTTGCAAACCATAGTGCAAAGTCCCACTACAACAAAAAAAAGTTTTTACGGCACGCATTGCACGCCGTAAAAACCCTTCTAAAACGTGCAACGTAACGTCATATTATGACCAGTTATGAAAAATTATTCATTTTCAACGGCATGCCATAGTATGCCGTTAAAAAATATTTAACAGAAGATTTTGTGCGTTGTTTTTACTTTTTCTAGGACTACTTTTGCACGCCGTTAATTGGTGGGACACATGCTGATTGAGCGCCGTAAAATATGTAATACAACGACTTGCTCAGCCTGCCGTAGATAAGTAGAACATACCACGACATTCTTAGAATGCTGTGGAATATGTCATATAATGGCCTAATTTGCTTGTCGTAAAATGTTCATTATTTTTTATTTTATTTTATTTAGTAGATTCTATTTTGACCTGTTTTATACAATCTAACAAACGTTACAAATAAGCTTCACAAAATATCAATCAACTACCAAAATATTGCTTCAAGCATAAAAAATAAACTATATCCATAAATTATGAACATTAAAAAATTATCAATATATACATTCCAACCATCGAAAAACTAACCGTAAGTTCAAAACCATCCAAAAAGAATATCCTTAAGTTCTAAATTGTCCAAAAAGTTATAACTATTCAAAACTATTCAAAGATTATAGAAATCTATTCATCAAAGTTCTCAAAAACTATCTATAAATGTTAGGATTTCTACTCAAAGTCAAAGCTAATGAAATGGGTTGGCCAAGCAACTGTATTTCCAATTGCATCTTCAAGCACAAACATCTCACGATTGGGACGAAACAATGGCGCATTGACTATGACATAGTTAACCCATACTTTCCAACACCCAGGGCCAAGAGGCATGTGATGTACTAATGCTTTAGAATCTGTTGATGCAATTGTGCCTTCTGCAACCACCATCTTTGTTCTATCCCAATTCAACAATTTGCATTGGGCATTGTCCAAGGATCCACCATTTCTAATTTCATTTGCACCATGCAACTATCATGAAAGCAATACATAAAATAAGTTAATGAATTGAAGACAAAATTAAAGTTATTATTAATGCTATATATAATTTACCCAAATATCTTCATCGCCTTCACTGTTTTCGTCACCCTAAAAAAATTGTCATATAATATCAAGTTATATTTGTTTACTCAAATTTAGAAAAGCAAGCAAACAAAAGTACAAGCACGAGAAAAATACAAATGAGTAAATTAATAATGCCATACAAAATTTACCCAAATATTTTGTTGTGAGTGCATTCTACGTTCACCACCTCTGTGCACCCTATGTTCACCTCTATCGTTTTCCTCACCCTAAAAAAATTGTAATACAATGGAAAGAGGCATTTGTTTATTCAAAGTTAGAATCTTAATGTAATTCATATACAAAATGACAAACTTGAGTTAAAAAGCCAGCAAGCAAAAGCACGAGCATGAAAAATGTGCAAGTTTACCTAGATTTCTCTATGTGAGTGTCCATTTGCCCCCTTTGCTAGGCTCTTACAAGTATTAATTAATTTTTTATTTTTTACAAACTTTGTGCCAACAAGTAAGAAGCTAATATGAAAACACCATTTGGAATATGTCATGTTTGAATATAACTTTGATTACATCAAGAAAATGATACACTACAGGAGGGTTTAAACCCAGGGACTAACTTGACCTAATTTCATAAATTTAATTGTAAAAACTTGACAACTAAATAATTCATAGGGAACTCCCTCACTGGAAGAATTATACTTAACACTAAGGATGATGATTGTTTCATCTTCGGTCGTCAAGCCATACTTAAACTAAGAATTATACGTAAAATAAAGAAATGGCTCTTGTATTTACAATGCTTAAAAATAAAGAATATTGTCATGTATACCTTATAAACCAAATTCTACTGCTAGATTATGGTCTAAATCAAATCAAAATGATATCATAAGTTCATAACTCATATGGTATACTGAAATTGCATTTTGAATATAGACTGAACACTTGCACTTGGGAATAGGGGTCACTTGGGGTTCAATCCCATGAAACCAAATCAAAGCAGTTCGACTCAATTAGCAATTAATATGCATCAACACACTTCTAGATTCCGGTACTAATACCATCACCATCTCAACAGCCATCATTGCCACCGCATCACACCCCCAAGTTCAAAACTACCACACCACAACTGGTTCCTAACCACCACCGCACCATAATCCTCAATTATAATGACATAAAAAGACAGAGAATTAGAAAAAGCTACCTGAGAATTTTTCTTGCCCATTGCATCTTTGCTTGGTTCCTACAAGTTCTAATTGAATTGAATTTTTTTTTTTTTTATGAAACATCAATATATATAACATATATGGTCACATTCTTCATTTTTCTTTTTTAAACCTCATTTTGCCTTTTTCCTTTTAACATTTTAGCTCTCATCTCCTGGAGTTCTTGTTTTAAGAGCAACAATTTTTGATTTAGTTTTCTTATATTTTGATTTTGGTATGCTTGTGCATCACATTTCGATGGCAATGCTCCAAATCCAAGCCCTCTTACCCTACCACGCCGTTCTGGACCAAATGCATGGACAATTGCATCATCTTTGAAAGACGTTGACCCTTCTTCTGTAGAAGGCTTGTGAAGCTCTTGAACCTTATTCTGCAATATATAACATTTATGATAAGGAACCCAAGTCAGACAATGTAATATGTATAAAATATATGAAAAAGGAATAAATTCAGTTTGGTGCCTTCAATTCCATCTCCAAGTATGTTTCAATTGTGCTATTAATAAATTGATTCATTTGATCAACTGACAGAGGTAATGTTGATCAATTGACAGAGGTCATGTTGAAAATAAGTGCACATACAAACATTAGTTCATACAGAATAATTTGAGCAAAACTAGGCGGGGTTTTTTTTATTGGTTCATACAAGTAATGTTGAAAATAAGCACACATACAAACATTGGTACTAATTTGAGCAAAACTGGGCAGGGTTTTTTATTAGCTTTACCAGCCCAAAACTATACTCCTGTTATAGTGTTCAAATTAATAGCAAAGGTAATACAAAATAGATCTAATATAAAAAAAAAAAGTTAAAGTCAAAACTGATTGAATTGAAATTATAGAGACCTAATTATCAAAGAGCAAGACCTTAGATAAAAATAAATTAATATCTTTATGGGCCTTTATATATGACAGTAGCCCAAACAAAATAGCATATCAGTATATCAGCAGCCCAAACAAAATAACACAGCAGCAAACAGCATAGCAGCAGAGCAACAAAGTATTGCAATGTAGCAAACAGATAGCAGATGCATTAAGGAACAACAGCACACAATAGGGGCACGTAGCAAACCAATACAACAACAGCACACAGCAGGAATATACATAGTAATCCAACTGGTGTGATCTCAACCTGTCAACAAGTCTCACATTATATGGTCTTACAAAACTTAACCCTCAAACACTCCCAGCTCAGAATTGAATGACAGGTAAAGATTATAAACCTGTACAACAGAGATTATAAATAAGGGTACTCACTTCTAACAAAATACTTGAATGCTAAATAAAAATGGGTTATAAGGGTAGGATAAGAAATGCCAAATTTGAATGTCAACCATATTTATGTAACTACCAGCAGGTTTAGGAGGTCAGATCAGCAAGACAATTGAAGGACATAAGGGCTACAGGGCAAGACAGGGCTGCAGCCAGATCTACAACATGGACAGTTGGCCAAAGCATTACAAGTTAAGGTAGAGCTGCAGCCAAGGCCACAGCTCAAGACAACAAAACAGCTGCAGCAGTTGCAACAACAGCTTAGTCCAACAGAGCAATTGCATCAGATTGCAAATACATTCAAGTTATTATCTGATTTTCTTTAATTTTAACATGAGGAACAAGTGTACTGATTCTTGTCCTATCAATTGGTTCCTTTCATTGAAGTTGATCTCCTCACACTTTTGTTTTCCTTTGTCGTGCATCTTTAATCTTTGCTTTGTCTAGTTACTGTCAACAGGGAAATTTCCTTATAGCTCAGATGATATTGATTATGTTTGGACTGTTGATGTTCTGGATCCCTATTCTATTAGATATGGCTGCTGAACATGCTAGTGCTAAATATATTTTATGTTTCGGGTTAGCAATATTTCAAGCAATTTGTACAGTGATAAGTGTTTCCTTTAATGCATCAAATTACATGTAAGGAACAATAAATGAATACTCAGAACAAAGTAATTTAGACCAATTCTGCAATATAATTAATATAAAAAAAATTATAATTAATAGGAAAAGTAGTTTGATAGACATATTGCCTCCTCAAGAAGCACCACCAATGTTTTCTCTCATCTCCTCTATATAAACTTGCCTTCCAGCCAACTGTACTAGAGATGCCAACAAAAAGAAAATCAAGAACACAAATGAAAGGTTGCATGAAAAAACCTCACCCAAGTGAAAAATATGAAATTGAATCTTTCAGGAAACTTTGGTTTCACACAAGACAAGACCCAGGATAAGGTTATCAAGAAAACTCTTAATACAATCATAATGCAAGAAAAAAAATATTAGAACCATTCATAGCAAGTTCCATAGGATACTCAGTATGTTATGCCAACATTACAAAACCAATGATGGATCTCGTCAAATATATTTCGTTTCTCACTATCCTACAAGGAATTTCTGTTGAAACAAACAAGCGAGGAGTTCTGAATAGGTAAGAGATGAAGAAATGGCTCCAGAAACACCCATGTTACTTATCTGTTTTTCACTGGATCTTTGAAGAAATAAAGAAGGTCGCATGTCCATTTTGGTCACATAAATTATAAATGCCAAACAGCATCAACTACACGTCTTCTAACTAATAGCTTACTGTTTGTTAACACAAGGAACAGTTTTTAGAACCCAATCATTGATACCTGTCAAGATCAGTAACAGTCAAGGTTTATGGCCTGTATGCTTGTAGGACCTGCCAAGAAATAAGAAACTAACATATCAACAAAATTGAACAACATAAGATAGATGCTAAGCAGGTGAAAAGAAAATTTTTGTTTTACTTTATTATTAACCATGTGACATTAAGCCTAACCTTATTTTAAGGCTTTTATCTTCAATGAATTAAAACAAAAATACTATAGTTTTTACTTTAGGCTTAATTATTGCCCAATTAAGCAATTCTATAGAAGCTTTCCAATATTTCTATCAAAATTAAAATTTCACTTTGCAAAAAGACTAGAAATGAAGTTGAAGCCAACTGATTTATCATTATAACAGATATCCATGGAACTAAAGCCACTCAAGTCTAAGAACTAGAAACTTCTAAAGCAAAAGAAGAGAAAAAAAGAAAAAAAAGGTTGGGGAGCCAATTCAAAAATAATAATAAATAAGAGTTTTTATCCATATTCAAAAGCCAAATTAGGATTAAAATGGTGAGTAGAGACCTTTAAACAAATGTAAGTCAGCCACTAAAGGTTGAAGTCATAGCTTCTAATATGGAATGGAGAAGTCACCATATTAATTAAAAAAAAAAAAAAAAAACGGGGTTTCAATAAAAATAAAAATGAAAATCACTTCAGAAAACAATCATCAAACCAAGAGATGATTAAAAACTCAAAAGGATCCCAAATAATCAACATAAAACACATGAAAAAATCATCAACTAATCAATATCTCAATTCCCACAAAGTGGGTCCCCTACCCATCACCCCAAACAACTCCAGTTTGCAAAATTCTCACTTTGAAGGTTCAAAAACACATCCAAAATATAT
Source organism: Camellia granthamiana (assembly GCA_036172215.1). Taxonomy (NCBI): domain Eukaryota; kingdom Viridiplantae; phylum Streptophyta; class Magnoliopsida; order Ericales; family Theaceae; genus Camellia; species Camellia granthamiana. The sequence goes on from CM069915.1 coordinate 101,777,026, forward strand.
ACACGCATACATATAAATAAACCACAGCATGAGTTGAGTCCTCCATGAACGAAAATCAAAGATTCAAACCCAACTCAATAGTCACATAAAAAACACAAATTAACCCAGACCCACTTATAATCCAAACAAAATCAGATAAAAAACCAAACAATTAGCAACAAAACCCACAAAACCAGTGTCGATACAGAGAGGTTATGTGGGGACGTATTTTGTGAATGACGACACGTGGTTAATGTGACGCCGAAGTGTCAGCCAAGATACCACGTGGCTTGGTCATGTGCCGTGGTGATCTCGGCTAGGTCGAGATTATCTGCGAAGATACCGAAATTCGAGATGAGTGGATAAGGGACAAGAGTCCCAGAATAGGGGAGGATCTCAGTCTGGATAAAGATAAGGCTCAAAAAGATTTTATCTCTATCTAGATAAAGGTTCAGGATGAGCATTGAGCTTGAGTCCGTTGAAGTGAGGCTTCTAATGGGATCAGGTCACTGTTGGTTATAAAAGCAAGGCACCCTCATGGGTCTGAGGTAAGTTCTTTCTTGTGAATTTAAACACAATTTGCTATCTTTGAGAGATATTGATTACTGACTTGATCGTCGGATGCCCCCGGGTAGACGAATGGGAACTTAAGGAGAATAGATGGCAAACAATGGGTAAAGAGAAAAGATCGGGGATGATGTTCCAAGCGGGAGTGATAAACATGCTGATCCTAACATCGAGGAAGAAAACCATAATGAAGGAGTACGGGATCAGAATCCCGAGGATAAGAACGTCGGCACAGAGGGAGACGCCCCGAAGTTAATAGGCCGAGATGAGTATTACAACGAAAGTGACCTCTAGGTATGGAAGGACAGATGCTTGAGGAGGGACAGCGAGATGAAGAAGATGACAAACAAGTTGGCAGACCTATAATCAGTTGTCAACTTCATGATGTAGAACAACGTAATGCAACCACCGTACCCATTGCAGGACATGCCGATACCAGCGGCCAAGACCGACGCCCAAAAAGGAGGGCAGAAAGAAATCCCAATAGTCCCTTAGCATGACAAGGAGAAGGAACGTTCACATAGGCCTTCACGAGATGTCGGGCGAGCAGAGTCAGTGAGAGGTGAGTCTCAGAGAACACCTCATACCAAGGGAACTTATGTCAAAGAACAACGGTATGTCCAGGGGAAGGGACTTTTCTTTGATATGGTGAATGAAGAAAAATCCAAGAGGACATACCACGACGCGGGGAGCAGCGCCCCAAAAAGGAAGAAATCTATTGATAGTCGAGCTCCTGGACGAACGAAGGAGGATTTGAGGGACTACCTCCAGAGGAAGTGACAAAACGCCAAGGTCACATCCCCCGTCAAGCTGAGAACGCCGTTCTTAGTGGAGTTGGATAGGTTTGAGGCCCCAAAGAGGTTCCATATACCGAGGTTCCAGATTTATGACGGTAAGTCCGATCCAAACTTTCATGTCGGCTTATATCTGAATTCAATGGCTTTGTATACCAGGGAACGAGTAATTGCTGTGCAAGGTGTTTCCCTCATCCTTTAGGGAAATCGTATCTGATTGGTTTCACAAGTTGCCAAAAGAAACTATGAAGAGTTGGGAAGGCCTAGCCAAGATGTTTGTGGCCAGGTTTGTCACGAACAAGTTGCAGCCATTAAGGGTAGACTCCCTGATGGCTTTGAAAATTGACGAGGATGAAAGGCTTAGGGCATATTGCAAAAGGTATTATGAGGTGTTCAACCAAATACTAGGATGCAACCAGGAGCTGGCAGTCGTCTTTTTTAAGAACAGCTTGGAGAATGAATGCCCTCTCCGGAAGTCACTGGTGAAAACTCTACCAAAAAGTATGGAGAAGCTTATGGCTCGGATTGAAAAATATGCTAGAGTAGAAGAGGATATGTCGGGAACAAAGGTGCCAAAGCAAGTGAAGAGAAACGGCTTGCAGAAGTGAGGCTGAGGTAACACTGGTTTTAATAGGCCAGAGACAGGGTTGAGGGTTGCACAGGCAGTCACCATTGTGTTTTGGATCCCGATTTACAAAGTTCTAGAAAGAATCAGGAACCAGCTGTATTATAGAGCATTGGAGAAGGTCCCTAGTGAGTCTGTATGAAGGAGCCTTGGGAAGCATTGTGTCTACCATAATGAGGATGGACACTTGACTCAAGGGTGCAGGGTTTTGAAGACGCACTTGGAGGATCTGGTCAGACATCATCTGTGAGACCTAGTAGATGAGGCCAGAATAAGGGAAGAGCAGGCAAGGCTGTCCCAGGAATCGGCAGCACCACCTCCGCCATTACCACCACAGCAAGTAGATGGACCTCGGGTGATTAATGTTATTCACTCAAAGGTCAATGAGAATGAGGTACGTGGGGAGACTCAGAGAGTGAGGCACCTGCAGCATGTGTATCAGGTTCAGCAGAAGAAGCTTAGGACCAATGAGTACTGGGGACCAATGGTCTCTTTTACCGAGGCGGACTTGGATATGGTGCAAAATCCACACAATGATGCCTTGGTGATAACGCTGAAGATTGGGGACTGCCAGGTAAGGCGCATACTGGTTAATCAAGGTAGTTTTTGTGACATCATATATGTTAGATGTTATAAGGAGCTTGGCCTTTACCCAGATGATCTGGAACAATCTAACAGCATGATGGTTGGATTCAACGAAACGCCGACGTGGCCTCTAGGAGTCACGAATTTGGAAGTATAGACAGGTATGAAGAAGGTAAGCACAGAGTTTACAGTAATTGACACCCCCTTCTCTTATAATATTATCTTGGGAAGACCGTGGTTGCACGCAATGAGGGTTGTTCCTTTAACATTGCACCAGCAGTTGCGGTTCCCAACGGAGCATAGAATTGAGAAGGCCAGAGGGGATCAGGTGCAAGCAAAAAATTGCTCCATGGCAGCAATGAAATTCACCTGCAACATGCGAGAGGTAGAAACAATAGAAATTGAAGACGAGGATATAGAGGTCCTGGATGACGTCGGCAAAGAGCCGGCCGACAAGAGTGAGGAAGCCTTGAAGAAGATTCTGGTAAAAGAAGATGATGTAGAGCGCTTCTTCCTTCTCAGCTCAAGCTTAGCCGAGGAGGAGGAAAGTGAGTTGGAGGCTTTCTTGCGAGCAAACATAGAAGTGTTTGCCTGGACGCCATACGAGATGCCTGGCATTGACCCCGAGGTCACTTGCCATAGACTCAATGTAGACAGGTCAGCTAAACCTGTCATTCAACAGGCAAGGAGGCCAACGTTGATTCATGTGAAGGTAGTAGAGGAGGAAGTGGACAAATTGTTAGAAGCCAAGGCCATTCGGGAGGTGAACTACCCAACCTGGCTGTCTAACATAGTAGTTGTGAAAAAAAAGAATGGGAAATGGAGGGTCTGCGTGGATTTCACTAGCCTGAATAAGGCTTGTCCCAAAGACAACTTCCCTCTGCCTAAAATTGATCAGCTGGTGGATGATACTTTAGGACATGTGAGGATGGGTTTCCTGGATGCTTATAGGGGATACCACCAAATAGCAATGTATCCCTCTGATGAGGAGAAAACTGCATTCATCACCCCAAAAGGGTTGTACTGCTATAGAGTGATGCCTTTTGGGTTGAAAAATGCAGGAGCAACCTACCAGAGGTTAGTGACCAAGATGTTCAAACATCTGATTGGCAAGACAGTAGAAGTGTACATTGATGACATGGGCGTGAAGACCAAAGAACTTGGGAATCATCTGGCCGAGGCAGTTTTTGATATCTTGAGAACATATCAGCTCCGACTCAATGCTTCAAAATGTGCATTTGGAGTTGGGTCTGGTAAGTTCTTGGGATACCTGGTCACCAGAAGGGGCATTAAGGTAAGCCCAGATCAAATCAAGGCCATTCTTGACATAAAGAGCCCGACGTTAGCCAAACATGTCCAGGTTTTAACTGGCAAGGCAGCAGCCCTGAACAGGTTCATTAGCCAAAGTTCAGATAAGTGTAAACCATTTTTTAGTCTGTTAAAGAAGGCCACAGATTTTTTATGGACAGAAGAGTGCGAAGTCACCTTGGCCGACTTGAAAAAGTACCTGACAACAGCTCCGGTTCTGTCAGAACCAGTACCTGGAGAAGAATTGTTCCTATACTTGGCAGTTTCAGAACACGCAGTAAGTGCGGTAGTAATCCGAGAAGAGAAGGGAGAACAAAAGGTGGTATACTATGTAAGTAAGACCCTAGCAGGTGCAGAAACCAGGTACTTGCCCTTGGAGAAATTGACACTAGCCCTGGTGATGGTTTCGAAAAAACTGAATCACTACTTCCAAGTCCACAAGATTGTGGTGCTGACTGAGCATCCTTTGAAGTCCCTATTGCAGCAAGGAGATCTAACAGGCAGGGTAGCCAGATGGGCTGTAGTGTTGGGCCAATATGACTTGGTGTTTAGGCCCAGAACATCAATTAAGGGCTAGATTCTGGCCGACTTTGTGGCCGAGTTCAACCCTGGTGCTATCCCACGTCGGACTTTTGTAAGCTGCGGCTTGGGATGCCCAGGGGAGTAGGAAGAAATCCAACTGGGGCCCAAGAACCCCACTGCAACAAAATAGAAGAAAGTAGATAAACCAAAGCCCTGCGACATCTACATCGGCGACTCATTTCGCTTGTTTGTTGATGGAAGTTCAAATCGTCATGGAGTGGGGGTAAAAGTAGTGTTAGTATCGCCAGATGGGCGAATGTTAGAGTAGTCTATCCGTTTGGGGTTCAAGGCCTCAAACAATGAAGGAGAATATGAGGCACTGATTGCAAGGTTGAAGTTAGTAGCAGCAATAGAAGCCGATGAGGTGGTAGTTTTTTGCGACTCCCAACTTATTGTGAACCAGGCAACGGGCGAGTTTGCAGCCCGAGATGAACGAATGATAGCCTATGTTAAAGAGGTTATCAAACTGCTAGCATTGTTCCAGGATTGCCGGCTACAGCAGGTTAGCCGAGATGATAATAGTCACGCCGATGCCTTGGCTAACCTGGCTAGTGCAATGAAATCAGGGAAGACAAGGACAATAATGGTTGATTATTTGTCAGGCCCAAGTGTGGAACCATTGATCACTGAATACGAAGCAATGTGTGCGGAGATGGGACCAAGTTGGATGGATGCTATAGTGATGTTTCTCAAAGATGGCAGGCTACCAGTGGACAAGAAAGAGGCGCATAAGACCAGATTAAAGTCAGTCAGGTTCAGCCTAATAGCAGAAGGCCACCTTTACAAAAGATCCTTCACTAGGCCCCTTCTAAGATGTGTGCATCCATCATAGGTTGAGGATTTCTTGTATGAAATATATGAAGGTATATGTGGAAGCCATGCTGGGGGTAGGTCACTTACCCATAGAGCCATATCCTAGGGGTACTGGTGGCCATATATGTAAAAGGATGCTAAAGCCTATGTCAGAAAGTATGAGAAGTGTCAAAGGTTTGCACCTTTGATACATCAACCAGTAGCAGATCTAAACCCAGTCTCCAGTCCTTGGCCGTTTGCCCAGTGGGGCATGGACCTGGTGGGACCACTGCCCCAGGCAACTGGACAGAGAAAGTTTTTGCTGGTAGCTATAGACTACTTTACGAAGTGGGTAGAGGTAGAACCCTTGGCCAAAATCAGAGATGTGGATGTAAAGAATTTCATCTGGAAGAACATAATCACCAGGTTTGGGATTCCAAGAGCCATTGTGGCAGACAATGGCACCCAATTTGATAGTAAATCGATCAAGAGATTTTGTGCCAAGTACAAAATTAAGAACCATTACTCTACTCCAAGTTTCCCCCAGAGTAATGGTCAGGAAGAAGTATCCAACAAGACCATCTTAGATGGAATCAAGAAAAGGCTGGAAGTAGCAAAGGGAAAATGGGTGGAAGAGTTGCCCAATGTACTCTGGGCATATCAGACTACGCCATGGAGATCAACTGGGGAGCCACCTTTTGCCATGGCTTTTGGCACTGAAGCCGTCATCTCACTAAAAGTTGACATCCTTGGAATCAGAACACAGGGAATGAAGAATGGAACTAACGAGGCATTCTTGGCCCGAGATCTAGACTTGTTGGAAGAAAAAAGGGAAAGAGCAGCAATTTGGCTGGGGTCATACCAGCAATGGCTTGCTAGGGCTTACAACAAGAAGGCCAACCCATGAGAGTTCAAGGTTGGGGACCTTGTCTTGAGGAAAGTTGTTGACAACAAGAAGGATCCTAGGGAGGGCAAACTTAGCCCAAACTGGAAGGGGCCTTATAGAATCATCTCGGTTGCCTGCAATAGAGCATATCGTCTAGAAGATAGTGATAGCAAGGAGTTGCCAAGATCATGGAACACTTGCAATCGGAAGTTTTTTTATTATTAGTTTTTGTATTTTTGAGATTTATGTCATGATTTTATTAGCCGAAGTTTTAATAAAATGCTAGTTTGATTTTTCTTTTATGAATTTGTGTGATAGGACTGAAGTAGTCTTATGACGATGTTTTCGAATGAAACATGATGAATAACTTAGACTTATCATATGGTAGAGTTGAATTAAGTTTGCGATGTTTCCGAATGAAACATGACGAATAACTTAGACTTATCATATGGTAGAGTTGAATTATACTTGCCATATGATAGAGTTGAACTAAGTTTGCGATATTTCCGAATGAAACATGACGAATAACTTAGACTTATCATATGATAGATTTGAATTATACTTGCCATATGATAGAGTTGAACTAAGTTTGAGATGTTTCTGATTGAAACATGACGAATGACTTAGACGCTGAATTATACTTGCCATATGATAGAATTGAACCAAGTTTGCGATGTTTCCGAATGAAACATGTAGGGTAATTTGGACTTGCCACTATGGCAGAGTTGAACCAAGTTTGGTCTAGTTAGATTAACATAGAGACCGAGGTCGCAAGACTCGGCTAATTTTTGTTTGAATCTAACTTTGGGAAAAATTGGAGATACATGCTTAATGTGAACATAAGTGCTACTTAGGTTCACATTAGGGGACAAGAAGCAGGAATGAGGAATAGGCTTGACACTTGTTGAAAATTTTGACAACAATTTACAAGTTGGAGTCAGCCAAGGTATTTGCTACCCGAGATAACCAAACAATTTGTTAAAACTTGGAAGGGTTAAAAGAATGACGTGTTGATTAAGGACAACAAGCACAAGTAAAAGAGGTAACACTTGTTGTAAGGTACTTAAAGAATTTTTATGAAGTGCCAATCTGCCGAAATCACAGCAAATAGTGGAACCCAAGGCAAGTTGGTCTAAGGTGACCAACTAAGGGCACACCCGAGATGAAGAGTATCCGAGATAATACATGTTAGATGTGTTCTTACCCAATGTCATTACACATTTTAGGTGTCCTTGGAAAATTACAAAAATATTCTAAGTGCAGAAGCATGTAAGGCATAGAAAGAAAGCAATAAGCATACATGAAAAGAAGCATTCAACACTTAGAGGCATGCATTCAAAGAAGAAACTTGTTCAGATACAAAAGGCACATCAGCCTGGCATAAAAGACTACTTGTCCAGCTATAAGAGATGGCACTCCGGCCAAAATAAACAACCTATTACAAGTATTCAAAGGTAAAAGGAAAAAGTACTGAAAAGAGAACAAGTTCAAAGGAAAGAAAGAAGAAAACTAAGCACTATGATCTTTTGCAGTAGTCTCGGACTGATCAGCCTCGGCTGCCGGTGTTGTTTCGGCCTCGGCAGACAGTTGTTTCGACTTCTCGGCCTGCATCTCGGCGTCAATCTTAAGAAGATTCTTGTCCAGGCTCCTCTCGGTAGTAGTAATCTCGGTCTCAGATGCGCCTTTATCAACAGAGGTGTTTTTTGGGACCTCATCCTCCTCATCATCTTGAGTCAAGTCCAGGACTTACTCATTCAGAATTGGGTACTTGACCCCAGAAGCTGCCACTTCTTTGGACTTGTTGGCCTCGGCATCTTCTTCTGTCTTAGCCTCGTCCTCAGAGTGGCTTGGAGTGGGAGGAAATGATAAAGCAAGTCGGCTGGCGTCGTAAAGAGGTCAGTCGTCGAGGATGGCCAACTTCTTCAACGCAGCCATCCATCCAAGGGTATAACCCTTGTTGCATGCCTGGTTGACTTGTTTTTTATAGGCGTCTTGGACATTGGCTGCCCCTTCGGCGTACGCCTTTTCATCGGCAGCTTTGAGCTCGGCGTCTTTAGTGGTGAGCGCCGTTCAGAGCTCGATCTGAGCCTCGACCTCCTTAACCTTTGTTTCTTTTGCTTCTGCCTTTGTGACCTCGGCAACATTTTCGGTGGCTTCGGCTCAATCCTCGACCTTGCTTTGGGCAACTAAGGCAACCTTGTTTTGATCTAATAGGCCTCTGATACGAACCTCAGCTTGGTTCAGGGAGGTAAGGAGTTTGGCTGCCTTCTTGGTCTTCTTGGTCACCTTCTTCTTAAATTCCTCAGTTTTGACCGCGAGGGAGTGACCTTGCTGAATAGCCTGCAAAAGAAAAAGACAATCAAAGAGATTTTGGCTAAAGTACAAGCAAAAAATAAACTAGCAATTAAATGAAAGCTTACCAAAACACAATGCTGTATCATCAAAGCATAGTTTTCGTATTCAGTAAGCTCGACCATTCGGTTGATGTCGGCTGGCAGTAGAACGACGGTAGAAAGGGTAGCACCGACTTCCACAGAGTCAAGCGCACTGTCCCCGGCTAGCAAAAGTCGGTCTCCGACCATGACTGTTGGTGTCTAGAGATAGCAATCGGAACCCGGCCCGGCCCGGCCCGACCCGACGGGGACCTAATCTCCCGACCCCGAATTAAGTGGTTATTTCCCGAAAAATACCCCCGACGGGCCGGGGGTGGTATTAAAAATTGAATCCCTGATGATATTTGGGCCGAGGATGGGGCTATATGTTTCAGCGCTGGACCCGGCCCGACCCCGATCCCTGGCTCGTTTGCCCCCGATGTAAAATTACTATTTTGCTCCTATTTATATATATAATATATGTGTGTAGGGTTTGGTTAAACACTCACTCTTACTCACACACAAACACAAAGCTGCACCTACTCTCTCTATCTCACGATCTCACCGCCGCTGCTGTTTAGAGTTTCGCCTCCCTCTCTCTCTCACACACACGACGGCCGTTGCTCCCTCACCGCCAATTTTCAAAGGGTATCTATTTCTCTCTCTCTCTAGGGATTTCGATCTAGGGTTTACATACACACACACAGATATATATATATATCTCTGAGTGTATATATAGTATTAAGTTCAGAAAATATTTTTTTTTTGTTTTTTTTTTTCTTTTCGATCTAAGAATTTCGACCTCTATTTTTTGTTTTTTTTCTCTAAATTTTTTTATTTTAAATATATATATAATCTGTTATTTGTATATATATATGATTTGTTATATAATCTATTATTTGTATATATATATATCTCTGTTTTTTTTTGCCGATTATTTTAAATATATATATATATGATTTGTTATTTGTTTCTCAATTTTAAATCCCCGAAAATTTGTTTCTCAGTTTCTCAATAATTTGTTTTAAATAAATTGGGAATTAGCTCACTTCATGTTTAAAATGGAAGACTTATGGCCTATGAGATTTTGTTAACTATGAGATTTGTCAACTATGAGATTTTGATAGATGAACACATTTGTCAGAAGTTGAGAACCAATTCAGCTAAAATGAAAGAGAAGTGTAATTGTCGAAAATCGTTGATGGTATTGCTGAGGGGGAGGACCAAAATTGTTGTGGCTTAAGATGGTTAGGTTTAACAAAACATATAATATGGATAGTGTGGAATGTTGAAAGATTATACATGGTTATGTTTTCATGATATAAAGGTGTCTAAATTGAGTAACCCATATCATAATGGTCAACTAAATGGATGATATAGATTCTGTTATATGTTAAAATGATGTTTAGTTTCAATTTTATTAAGCCACTTAAGGCTATGATTGTTACTACAGGTTAGGAAAAGAAATTACAATGAATATTAGTGCGTATATTGATTTTGGGTTATGGTTTGACAAAGTTTAAGCTTTGTCATTTTGTTTGGATTATATACTGATTTTGGCATATGGCATATTTAGAATTCCTGCAGGGTGGATAAATTTAGTATTGGTTAATGATTTGTTGTTTAAGGACCAATTTTATGTTACCTCTGTTAACGTTAATTCAATCCATATTTAATCCAATTTTATATTGCCTCTGTTAACATTAATTCAATCTATATTATTTTTATAAAGGTTAAAAATGTCAGATGTTAACTCTCAAGTACCAGTTAAGTCTCAAGTACCATTTGAGAGTGACGCGTCATAACAATCATTGCCAGCTACAAACTCACCGTCTCCCCTCTCTAATCAAAATGTTATTGATTTAGAAGAAGAGTCTCATACTTGTGGAGGAACTAAAAGAAAACCCAGTGTTGTGTGGGAACACTTTAAGAAACAAGTCAATGGCATGTGGAAGGCAATATGTAATTATTGTAATACGCATCTTGGAGGTGATTCAACAAATGGAACCAGGCATTTGCATGATCACCATAAGAGTTGTACTAGGAAAAAAGTGATGGACATGAGGCAAAAAGTTTTAAGTAACAACTTTAGTAGAGAGCCCAAAAATGAATTCTTATATTTTTTATTAAGATTTTGCTAGGAAAGAGTAGTCACATGCCATAATATTGCATGAATATCCCCTCTCTATCCTAGATCATGTTGGTTTTAAATGATATTCAGCAGCATTTCAACTATTGTTTAAAGTGCCTTCTCAAAATACAATAAATAGTGATATTTTAAAGATTTATGATTATGAGAGGGTGAAGACATTGAGTTTGGTGGAGCATAATAAAAGTAGGATGGCAGTCATAACTGATATGTGGACTGCTAGCAATCAAAAGAAAGGATTCATGGCTGTTACTGCACACTTTATTGATGATTCATGGACATTGCAAAGTCGCATTTTGAGGTATATATTTGTAAATTTGCAAATCATTTAAAAGTTTTATCTTATTCAGTTCAATTTGCATGTTATTAATACTTGTTCATGAATATCATATTTTAGGTTTATTTATGTTCCATGTCTACACACAAAAGAAGTTCTTTGTGATACTTTGCTTGAATGTATGATGGACTGGAATATTGATAGAAAAATCTCTACTGTTACTGTTGATAATTGCTCCACAAATGATGCCATGATTACCATATTAATGGATAAGTTGAGTAATACATTGCTTTTGTTGGGTGGTACTTTGTTTCATATGCATTGTTGTGCGCATATTTTGAATTTGATAGTGAAAGATGGACTGGATGTCATACGAGTGGGTGTGAAGAAAATTCGAGAGAGTGTAGCTTATTGGATAGCAACACTAAAAAGACAAGAAAAATTTGAAGAAGCAGTCAATCAATTGCGTAATCCACAGACTAAGAAATTAGGACTTGATTGTGCAACTAGGTGGAATTCAACCTACTTGATGTTTCAAACTGCCTTATTGTATAAGGATGTTTTTTCTCTTTTGAAAATTAGAGAGCCCCAATATATGACCATGCCAAGTGAGCAAGAATAGGAGTTTGCTAGAGAGATTAGTGGGAGGTTTAAGATATTTTTTTCTATCACAGAGTTATTTTCTGGTACTAAGTATCCCACTGCCAATGTTTGTTTCCCAGCTTTATGTGAGATTAGGATGACATTGTCTCAATGGCTGTCTTGTGAAATTGAAGTGATTAGAACAATGGCCTCAAAAATAGTGGAAAAATTTGATAAATATTGGTTAGTGATACATGGTGTTATTGGAGTTGCTGTTGTACTTGATCCTAGGTATAAGATGAGTGTATTGGAGTTATATTTTGAAAAACTTTATGGAGACAAAGCTGAAGATGAAGTTCATAGGGTTCATTAGATTTGTTATGATTTGTTGCAAGAGTATCAGCACCGAGTTGGTATGGAGACCGATGTTGTTGGTGACTCTTCTATTCATCCAGAAATTGTTACAGAGACCCTTTCAGAATTTGATTTGTTTATTAGTAGAAAGAGAAGTAAAAAAATGAAGAATGTAAGATCAGAGTTGGACCATTATCTAGAAGATAATGTTTTGCCAAGAACTTCCGGTTTTAATGTTTTGAATTGGTGGAAAGCCAATGGACCAAAGTATCTGACCTTACAGGCAATAGCTAGGGATATTTTAGCTATTCTTGTATCCACTGTTACTTTTGAGTCAGCATTTAGTACTAATGGAAGGTTGGTGAGTCCACATCGTAGTAGACTTCATCCAAACACATTAGAAGCATTAATGTGTGCACAAAGTTGGTTGTGGGGTGCAGAGATGAAAGGTGCTCATATTATTATTTCATCCAATCTACATATTATTGTTTCACTTTTATATTACCATGGAATAATTTCAATACTGAATTTATTTTCTTTACTTTTTAGGAAATTCAACATTGGAATCGGTGGGCTACGCGATTATATATGATGATGATGAGATCGACTCGGATGGGTCATGTACCACTTTTGTGTTAGTTGTCATCTTTTTTGTTTTAATTGTTAACATTTTTACATCTTATTATTAGTATTGATTATTTGTTTTTTTCCTTCTGCTATTTAACAGGGATTCAAGTTGAAGGAGATGATGAAAGCTGTTGTGTGATTGTATGAGTATTGGAGAAACAATGTTTTTTTTTTTTTTTTTTTTCCACAATGGATTTGCTTTTTTATATTGCAATGGATTTGGTTTTTTTTTTTTTTTTTTTTTTTTAATTTTAGTTTTTGTGTAGCCTATCCCTTGCGAGCTGTGCTTGAGACTAATTATTCTCTTTGCAACTTGCTGAATTTTCCTTTGCGTGTGGGCTGCTGGACAAATGCTATTTTGTTGTTTAGGATATATTGATTTGAATAGGATGCTATTCTACTGGACATAGTTATTGAATAGGATATATTGACATATGCTATTTTGTTGTTTACAAATTGTTTTAATTTGAAAATATGTTGACAACTATGTTTGAATAGGATGTTTACAGATTTTTTAATTTGAAAATATGTTGACAAATATATTTGAATAGGATGTTTACAGATCAAAAAAAATCTGATATGCTACTATAATTCAGGGATTTTTCGGGGTCGGGGATACTCGATCCCCGATCGGAGGTGGGGGCGGGGGCGGGCGACGGGTCCTCGCCGGGGATCGGTGGCGGGGATGGGGAATTTATCACTTTCAAGGATTGGAGACGGGGAGTGTAGTCCTCGGCCCCGCCCCGCCCCGCCCGTTGCCATTCCTACCGAGGTCTAGGGCTCATCGACGCAGAAAAAAGGTGAAGCAGCACCATTGGACCTCAGCTTCTTTGATGGTTGTTGGTCAGATGCTTCGGACTCGGCGGGCCTCTTCTCGGATGCTGAGGTAGTCTTCTCTATTTCAGCCAAATTAGAAATTGGCACGGTATCTTCAGACTCAACTTCTGTGGCTATGGCCTTTGCCTTAACCCTTTTCACCCTTCTGGCATTAGGCTTGTGCTGGGATTGGAAATGAGAAGAAGAATGGACCGACACCATGCTAGGGATGTCGGCGAGAAGGTCGTCTGGAACAATTTTTGCACGACCCATTTTGTCGGCAGTAGTGACAATTGTTACTTTGGGACTGAAATAGATTGCTGGCAGGGCAATAGGAGGGTTTGATGGGTCTGTGGCCGACAAAACAGAACTTCGGCATCTGCGGCTGCGAGTTCTGTTGGTAGGAGCATTAACAGGAGCTTGGCGTCGACGCTGGCGCTGGGTTGGAGGAATTAATTGGGGGGCAGAAGTTGATGGCTGCTCCGCTGGATCTGATATGGAGGCCTAATTTGGCCTAGGAAATGAAACAGCTGGGGGAGTTATGGCAGAAGAAGGAGATTTTCTTTTTTCGAGGAACGTCGGACAGAGGGCTTTGATATGTTGGTATGTAATTGAGGAGGAGTGGGGCCTTGCGGTCGTCGATGGGAAGGCGAAGAAGTTGAATCAGGTCTTTGCTTGGCACGTAAGATTGGCAAAATTCTTCTCTGGCTAAGGGATAGCTGCAAAGATAAAGAGAGTGTGCTATAATATACAAAACAGAGGGATTATTAAATGAGGCACTAAAAAAGGGACTTTGGGTAGGGATTAAGTCTTTACCGTTGTCATCCCTAAATACTTCGCGGCACAGTGGGAAGAGTTGGAGCTTTTCATCTGGCGCGAATTCCCAATTGCCCGAGACAATCATGTAGTCATCTACCGCACCTTTATTTGAGTTTGGAATGTCAGCTATCAACTTGTATTGGGTGGATCTCGGCTTGAGGTAATATGTGTAGCCAGAGTTGGTTTTAAGGCCACACATCGTGTAGCAGTACTAGATATCAGATAAGGTAATTCTAGCATTTTGCCGACATGCTAACTCAACAATACCATTAATGATCCTAAAAGAGTTAACGGCCAGTTGCATGGGGTTCAGCTTGTAGTAATGAAGAACCTCCCTCAAAAGGATGTTAAGGGGAAATCTAACTCCACCCTCAATAATGGAAACCACCGGAAAAGGCATATAATTCTTCCCAGGCATAATAGAGTCATCATTTCTAGCTAACCGAAGTTGAACGTCGGCTGGAATGGAAAACTCTTGCCTAAAGTATTCAAGTTTGGAAGTGGTGTCTACCCTCCATCTAAACATATCCAAAATGTCGGCTTGGTGTACTTGTTACTGAATTTTAGAGAAAAATGGTTGAAATAGGTTTGGAGACGTCAGCAAACCTAAAAAGAACTAGGGTAAGGGTTTTTGAAGATCAAGGGAAGGATTTCGTTTCAATTTTCCTAAACTGAAAAGGTTTTTAACAAGTCCCGAACCTAGAATCTACAAGGATAAGCAAGCATCAAATACAGGAATCTAGAGACCAAGCAAGAAAACCAGTAACAAAAACATGATTCAAGGATCAAGAAATGAAACAAAGAAACAGAAAAATAAATCTGCATACACAGAGCGACCAAAATTTGTGATAGGTGTGTGCAAATTGAACAACACAAAACAGATTCAGGAACAATAAAATTGATTCATAATAGAAGAAAGACAAAGTATAGCCACAGATGCAGCATAAAGAACATGTGACAAAGCAGAGGTGTATTCATAATAGTGGAAGACTGGAAGTTAAAAAGGATGAAACTAAGAACTCACCGGTTGTAGCTAAGGATATGATGTCAGAACAATGATCGTCGGAATCAGACGACGACAGTCACTGAAACAGACCAAATGCTTCGCTGGGAGTAGTGGACGAAGCAGTTGCAAGAGCTTGAAAATGCAAAATAGAGGTTTAGAGAAGTGTTAGAGAGAGAAAGTTTGAGAGACAAGGGAAATTGTGGATTGCAAAAGTCAAAAGACGGAGAGAGAAGAAAAAGTTTTTTCAAATATACAAAAAGGCGGCAAAACATAATGAGGCGACTTAGACGACGTGCTTGTCAAGCGGCGTGCGCAGAAGTGACGCTACTTGATAGCATGTGTTAGGTACGAACCAATAGCTCTGGGACACATGGAAGAAACAGTTGAAACGAACAATGCGTGACAGCTCATGCATAGTTAGAACTCTTGAAATTCTTGAAGTAATGAGGCAATAAACTCGGTTAAAGAACTTGATTCTTGGTTCTTGACCCTTGGCAAAGTGGACATTTGAGTCCTGGGTACTTGAAGCTAACGAAATGATCTCGGTTATGAAGAAGAAATGTAAATTTAGCCGACATGCTATATGGGCAAAACGATGTAGGTTCCATTACTTCAGGTTACTGAGGTAATAGAACCTAGGAGGCAGTTATGGGGATGTATTTTGTGAATGACAGGACGTGGCTAATTTGATGCTGAAGTGTCAGTCAAGGTGCCACGTGGCTTGGTCATGCGCTGAGGTGATCTTAGCTAGGTTGAGGTTATCTACAGAGATACCGGAATCCAAGATGAGTGGATAAGGGACAAGAGTCCCAGAACAAGGGAGGATCTCAGTCTGGATAAAGATAAGGCTCAAGAAGAGTTTATTTCTATCTAGATAAAGGTCCGAGATGAGTATTGAGCTTGAGTCTATTGAAGTGAGGCTTCTAATGGGATCAGGTCGCTGCTGGTTATAAAAGTAAGGCACCCTTATGGGTCTGAGGTGAGTTCTTTCTTGTGAGTTTAAGCACAATTTGCTATCTTTAAGAGATATTGATTACTAACTTGATCGTCGGAGTGCCCCCGCGTGGACGAACCACTACCGGATTCTTATCTTCTTGTGCAGGTTGTTGGGCTTAATCTATTCTGCCGGTGCTCTCCAGCTGAGTTTCCCGTTTGGTTGTGTGGTCAGAAATCAACACCCATAGGTTACAAAACAAAATTTTACGTTAAATAGCTTAAACCCTCGACAATCAAAAAGCACACATCTTAAAACACACAGAGATCAACAAATCATACATTATGTACATATATATATATATATATGTGATTGGGATATAGAAAGTTCTAGAGAGAGAGAGAGAGCAAAGAACTCGTCTTAGTCTCATGATTGAAGGAAAATGGCCGCCGAGTAATCGGATCACATCATGTGTTTATGTGGGGTTTAAAAAAATAAAATAAAAAATTATGAAAACAAGTTTTCAGACCAAAATTTAAGAAAATGCAAAAATGTTTGAATAGATGCTGTTCAAATTGAAAGTGAGGAAGAATCTGAAATTGTTGAGGAAAAAATACAGCAACATGAACACCTTCGAACCAGTCGATCGTCGATACGACAATAACAACAACAACATAGAAGAGAATCTATTTTCCATGCTTTCACTATTTGTAAGTAAAGTTTTTATTTTTATTTTTTTTGATAAATAAAACTATTTGCAAGTAATTATAACTTTAGAAACCCCACTATTAACATGCAAATCATAATTAAAACAAAAGGACTGTAGGGTAAAATATTTTAATATTTATTTTAACTAATCTCTCTGTTGGAACCTTGTCATAAGATTAAGTCAACATGCTCAAGCCATCAGTCAAACTTTGGTAATAATTTGTTTTCCACTACAAGGTAATAATCATTTTCTCATTTATTATTGCCCATACCAAAGAGAATACCTCTAAAGCTTCTAAAACCAACATGATGTAGAATAAGGACCCCAGAAAAGGAATGCAGAACAGGACATGGTAGCTACAGTCAACCAATGGTAACACTTCTCACCCACAAGTAACACACCTCTCACCAACACAAGCCCCCACCCTAACCCCAGGAAAAATAAAGCCCCAAAAAAGGATAGATGCTTTCCACCATCTTCATTACTATGTGCGCCATCTTTGAGCATACCAGATGATATAACTATGGTTCAACTTCATTTATTCCTTTCCATCTTATTCTCTGATACGCCATGTGAGCCCTCAAAACTTCCTTACACTTCACGATTTATTAACCATCATAGACTTGTAGAGTATACAACTATACTTTCATGAAAGGATTTAACTGAACTTCTATAGCAATTCTCAGCTTATTATAGCCTTTCTCAAAAAACATGGAAAAGTAAAAGACATTCAAGTCCATAGCTTATAAACGCAACAATGTTTGACTTATCTGTATGATTTTTGTAATTGCTAGCTGCCTTGTCAAACTCCATATGCCTTCTTCATTGGAAAATTATTCCCTCTCTACAACATCAAGGGATCACATGACAAACCAAACCACCATTCTGCCCTATCTAGTTACTCTCTCATAAATCATAGCCACCAAGATAGGAATTGAAAACTAGAATGGTCAAAAATATACATTTCAACAAAAGTCACAAACAAACTAAAAAGTTGAGCTCAAAACAGGGGAGGTGGAAAGTATCACGAATAAGAAATTTTAGGAAAAATTACAACAACAATAAAACCTAGAGTTTAACCCTTGTAACAAAATAAATCTTGAGTTTTTTATTTTGTCAATTTAAACATAATCTTTTGATTTGTTTTCAATATAAACTATTAGCCTATTTTGTTTAAGTAAAACCGACGGAAAAATGGTACTTTCATCATTAAACTCAATGTAGGTGTACATAAAACATCTAAAATACCTTCTTTCATTGAGTTTAATGATTAAAATAAATATTTTTCGTTGGTTTTCCTTAACGGAAATAGGTAGATGGTTTAGATTGAAAACAAATCAAAAGTTAGGGGTTCAAATAGACAAAACAAAGAGTTCAGGGTTTATTTTGTTACAAAGGTCAAACATTGAGAATTTTTTTTTTTTTGTAATTTTCTCGAAATTTTATTATCAATAATTTCTGATAGTAAACTAGATAAGAAATTTCCATAATCATTATTGGAAAGAGTTGGGAATTATTTCTGACTAACATACATGCAGAGTAAAACACAACTTCACTCACAAATACCTGACATCGACTAAGATCCCATAACCAACACATGGAATTACAAAAATCAGACCTCACCACCAAAGCAATATACCAATTCTCAAACCAATTAACAGGAAAAAAGCTTTTCAACTATCATATTTATAAATCCTCATCAAAACAACACCAGTCTCTACAATCTCAATCACTTGTTATGCACTTAAACTTCTAACAACAACCAAATGAATAAATTATTATTATTTTCAAATTTTCACGTTTTTGAGAAATAATTAGTGCAAATTGGAGGAAATCAACAGTTCCACATCAAAAACAACATATAAAAACACAAATGTATGAAACTTTAATAAATGAAAACTACTAAAAATCATCGAAATTATAAGAATGTGAACTAGAATTACAACAACAATCAAAGAAAAGAAAAACATACAGATCAGATTTGTAGAGAGAGAGAGAGAGAGAGAACCTGGAGACAAGCGCGAGAGGAGCGAGAGACTGCCTTCTTCTTGTCCTTGTCTTTGTCGATCATCGCCGCTGTCGAGCCAGTCATCGTACCGTCAATCGCCACCGAAGAGAGATTGAAACCCTTCGAACCAGTCTCTCTGATTATTAGAATCTATTAAAAGCCAAACAGTTTATATATGTTCTTTTTCTAATATATATATATTTTTTTGTGAATTGGCAATAGAAAATTTCACGTTGGCGCCTTTTTTTTTTAACATACAATATACGAAATGCATGGTGTGCCGTAAAAAACCAATACCTTTAACGGTAGACGGTTTGTGCGTCATAAAAAGTGTAAAACTTTTAATGGCAGGCATTTTGTGCGCTGTGAAAAATGTAATACTTTTCATGGCTGACATATGTGTGTCGTATATAGTTCATGTATTAACGGCAAACATAGCAGGTCGTAAAAAAATCATCGTTACTTCCATTCATGGCCTATCGAATAGACACGCCGTGGTTGGAAAAGTATTTACGACGTGCAAAAAAAGTAAGTCATAAAAGTGAGAAACTATGGTGTGCATTTATTGTGTGTCATTGATGTGATGCCGTAAAAAATCAATTTTGTTGTAGTGTCCCTTGAAAATGTCTTAAAAGCCTTTTGACAGCATTGAAATGAGCCACATTAGGCGAATGCATAAATTGGCAAGCATGATTCACAGCAAGGGAAAGATCAGGCCTAGTGATAGTAAGATATTGTAAAGCTCCAACTAAAATTCTGTAAAGATTAAGCTGAGAGAAATGTACCAAAGTGTCATTAGGAGGAGAGGATTTAGTGGCCATTGGAGAAGCATAAGATTTGCAGTTGGTCATTCCAGCCATGGCAAGAATTTCAGAGGCATACTTTTGTTGAGACAAAAACAATCATTCAACAGTGGAATGAACTGAGATGCCAAGGAAGTAAGAAATGTTGCCCAATTCCTTTATAGAAAAAGCTGAATGCATATGCTTGATCAATGAGGCAATTTGCTGAGAATCACTACCAGCAACAAGGATGTCATCTACATAGACCAATAACAAAATGACAGATTAAGAAGTATGATGAATGCAGAGAGGAATCACATTTGCTATTGACAAAACCAGAGGAAAGAAGAAAAGAAGAGAAGCTAGAATACCAAGCTCTTGGAGCTTGTTTTAGGCTATATAAAGCCTTACTCAACTTGCACACATGAGAAAGAAAACTAGGGTCTTCAAATCCTAGAGGTTGAACCATGTAAACCTCTTATTCAAGCACACCATGCAAAAGAGCATTAGAAATATCCAATTACTTGATTGGCCAATTAAAATGAAAGGCAAGACTAAGAAAGACTTGAATGGTAGGTTGCTTAGCCACAGGACTGACAGTCTCATGATAATCAATTCTTTCCTTTTGGAAATAACCCTTAGCAACAAGTTGAGCTTTATGTCTAGCAATTGTGCCAACAAAATTTTTCTTAAGACGAAAAACCCATTTACATCCAATAGCTTGCTTATGCAAGGGAAGAGGAACCAAAGTCCAAGTCTTCTTCAGTTGCAAAGCTTGAAATTCTTCATTTATAGCTTGAGTCCATGTTGAAGTTTGGAGTACCTCAGTATGAGAATGAGGTTCAACGAGAGACAAATCCAGAGAAGACTTAGTAGAAGCAAGAATAGAGGAATAAGAAGCCTTAGATTGAGTAACCATGGGATGTTTGTTAAGAGATGAAGGAGGAGCGTGAGGTGGAGTTGGACAAGAGTAAGAGCTGAGATCAACAATAAGAGAACCAATAGGAATAGAAGAAGTAGAAAGTGCAACTGGAATAGTAGGTATGCCAACAACTTCTGAGTGGGAGCAGAAAAAACTAACAAAACTGGAGTTGTAGTAGTAGCTCTGTCTAGGGCTGTATCTGATGCAACAACAAGATATAAGATAGGAACATGAGAGGCTACAGCAGGAACAGTGGAAATTGCAGAGGAAAGTAATGATAGGACAGCTGAAGAAGTCATAGAACTAGGTTGAGACATAGGCTCAGAATTAGAAATCGAGGTAGGCATAAACAAAGAAGGCATATGAGCTATAAGAATAGTAGTAGATTGAGCTGGAACATGAGCCTGCTTAGAATATTGACCAAACTAGAAGAAAGAGTACAACTAGGAAAAAGTAGGAACATGGCTAGAGGAAAGAGGAGAAGACATATGAGAGACCAAGGGAAACAAAGTTTCATCAAAGACAACATGTCTGGACAAATAGATTTTACCTATTATAGGATCCAGGCATCTGTAGCCTTTTATATAGGGACGATAGCCAATGAATATACAAGGTATAGAATTGGGTTGAAGTTTGTGAAAGTTATAAGGTTTGATCCAAGGAAAACAGCTACAACCAAAACTTTTGAGAAAACCAAAATCTGAAGCATGATGAAACAGGACTTCAAAAGGAGTTTCGTTATGCAATTTAGAATTAGGTAGTCGATTAACAAGAAAGACAGATGTTGCCAAAGCATCAAACCAATAGGACAATAGTAGAGCTGATTGATGAAAAAGAGCAATGGTAGTACTAATAAGACGTCTATGCTTCCTCTCTACAACTCCATTTTGGGGAGGAGTTTGAGGACAAGAAAGCTGATGCATAATATCATGGTTTTTAAGAAACAAATCAAACTGAGTACTAGTAAATTCACCACCACCATCAGTTCAGAAAAATTTAAGATTAGTCTCAAATTGATTTTTAACAAACACTTTAAATTCTTGAAATTTAGAGAAAACCTCATTTTTGTAGCACAAAGGATAAATCTAAGTAAATTTACTAAAGTCATCTATAAAGAGAACATAGTATTTAATATGAGAAGCGGAAGAAGAGAACGGTCCCCAAACATCACTATGGATGAGGGACAATGGTTTATTTACTGTAGAATTAGACAAATTAAAAAGCAAAGCAATTTATGACTCTTGGCCACATCACAATGAGTACACAAATGAGTTTTATTACAAGAAGATGATGAAATAAGCAAACTAAATTTTTTTACGAGAACTTGCATCTTTTGAGATGAAGGATGACCAAGCCTGGTATGCCATGTAACAGGGGAGACAGAACTAGTGGCAAAAAAAACATTTGAAGCAAATGGTGCATGTCATGAAGATTGTGGCAAACTAGAAGGTAACTGATTGAGACCATGACTATGAACACCTTTATAGAGAAGTTTCTTGGTGGTCTTGCCTTGAATCACAAAGGATTGGTTATCAAATGTGATAGTGCAATTATTAGCAGAAGTTAATTGATGAACTAAAAGAAGATTAGAATAAATGGAGGAAACATGAAGAATATTATTGAGTTTAAAAGGAAAGGAAGGAGTAGGGAGGATATCTTGACCTGTGTGTTGAATTGGAATGGACTGACCATTACCAATAGTAACATGATCGGTACCATAATATGACTGATATTGCTGACAATTATTTAGATCAGGAGTCACATGAGATGATGCAGTAGAATCCACATACCAATTGCAGTTGGTAATGAAGATCTAGATGTGGAGGAAGCAATAAAAGCTGCCTTAGATGAAGAAGAGGATGATTGAAATGAAGCATCCATCCTATACCAACAGTTGAGAGTAGTATGGTTAGATTTGCCACAAAGTTGGAAAATCAAAGCAGAAGCTGAAGACTGATATGAAGAATGAGAAAACTTTTGAGAATGTTTACCAGTAACACTCCTTGGATTTGGAGAACCAAAAAAAAATCTACCGCTTCTATGACCTCCTCTTCTTAGATAAAAAGGTCGATTTCCTCGAAAGCCAGAGGACTGAGATTCATAGGAGTTTAGATCCTTCATTGTGGCATATGCCACCATAAAATCTGAAGATAGAGAAGCTTTAGTATCAACTTCTACATGTAAAGCCTCAGAAAACATTGTATTAAGCAAGAAGTCCATTTAGAGCAATGAAAACTAGATCTTCATCTTAGACAAGTGAAGAACCAAGTGCCAACTAATCAGAGACGGTCTTGAGTTGAAGAAGATATGCTTCCATTGAAGAAGATTTCTTGGAAATATTGTTCAACTGATTCTTCAGTTGATGAATGTGAGAACAAGAGAGAGAAGTGAATCTTTTGGCAAGAAGAGACCAGACTTCTCTACAATTTGAGCAATCAAATACCGAGGTAAACACATGAGAGTTATTGTGATGCAACAAAGCAAATGAGAATCTATTAGCTTCCATTGGAGAAATTATGAGTTAATCATAGTCTTTCCATCGGAATCAAACATAAATTCAGAGGGACATTCAATAGAGCCATCAACAAATCGCAGGAGATTTGTGGCTTAGAGTATATTTTGGAATTGGTTCTTCCAAACAATGTAATTTGATGAATCCAATTTGACAGTAACAAAGGAATTCAAATTAGAAATCAAGAGTGTGAGATTAGAAGGAAGAGGATTTGAAGAATCCTCTATGAACAACATTGAAGGCCCTTACACAGTGTTTGGTTGGGGGATTTAGGAAGGGATTTGGAAAGGGAAAGAGAAAATATGTGTGAAACTAGGTGAAATGTAAGTATATTTTATTTATATTTTACCTACCATTTCTCTTTTCTTTTCTAAATCCTTCCAAAATCTCCCTACCAAACACAACATCAGAGAACCTAAGCTCCTTAGAGGACTAGCTCTGATACCATGAGAATGATATGAATATCTAGATTATTATTTCAATGAATGAATACTTACATCAACTCTGTTTATATACATCACTTAGAATTGATAACCAACTATATCTATCCTATATCTAACCAACTCTAACTAACTTAACTAATATAACAAAATACAGTTATATCAACTAAATAAAGGTTTGGTGTGCTATAGTTCATTCTTATAAGCTTTGTTGCACTTCTTGATTAGATGCACTTGATACTGACTTAATAATCCTATCACTTTCTATCTCCACCATAACACACCCACCACAACCCCTCATCATCACCACGAACCAAACCCTAGATCTAAGATCTCCAAATCACAATCGCTAGTTTTTTTTTAATCTACTATAGGCAGTATTGTAGGAAACTCTACTCTAGGGGATCTAGACGCCGTGAAATATTTTCAATGTTCTGGTTTACGGAAATAACGTAAAATGAAATGATCATTCCGTCATAATGTTTAGGGAGAGGTTACAATGTGCACCCTTAAAATGGTGTATATAGTAAATCCTTCATAACTTTTTCACTAAACTCTACAAAATTTCATAACATAAAACATAAAAATCACAACTTTTTCACTACAAAAATCATAACTTTTTTTAATCATAAACTATCATAACAAAAAATCATTGTGTCATAATAAAATTACAAAATATCATAACATTAATTGCGATCTCTAACTTTTGGGTGCATACCATAAAGTCACTATTCGGAATTTTATCACAAAATGTCATAACACACCGCAAACAAACATAACTTTCATCAGAAGGAATCATAACTTCTTACGATGTACACATTTTTAAGGGATGCACGTACTAGAATTCTCCTAATGTTCATTCTCACGTTTGATTCGCGAAAACATGACAACAAAAATATATATTATAAATAGAATAATCCTTTATAATGATGAGGAATGATTATTCATTCTATTGTATTTCGTTTAGCAATGGATTTGTTTTATAGTCTAGGATTCTTAATGTATTTTTGAGTCTTGAACTACTTAAAGTTGAGTTGATCTTCCATACTCTTGGCCCAAATTTTGCTTGTTATTTTATGATAATAGATTAGGCTTTGTATTTGGATAATAAATTTGAGAAAAAATTTATAGAGGAAGAAAAAGAGAAGAAGAAAGTTACAAGCATAAAAGATAAATTTGAATGATATTAATTAATCTTGTAAAATCTTATCTATTAATATATATTTTATATAATTTTATAATCAACTTTTGTCTTCATAATAGAAGTGTTCTGTTTATAAAAGAGTTCAAGAAAATTAGCTAGAAGGCTATGAGTGAGAGCTAGGACATCTTTTTCTCTGTCTTTCTATCACTACAACAAAACGCATCTTTGGCGATTAAAATTGGCGACTAAAAAAAATTTAGTTGTTAAAGGTTGTGGAATTGGTGACTAAAAATTTTTTTAGTCGGCAAAAGTACAATATTTAGTTACTAATTTTTTTTAGTCGGGATATATTCATTATTGGCGACTAAAAAAAAATTTAGTTGCTAAAAATACCAGAATTGGCGACAAAAAATTTTTTTTGTCGCCAAATAGTTAGTTTTGGCTACTAAAACCATTTAGTCGCCGAATGTAAAAATAAAAAATTATTTTTTATCTTTGGCGACCAAAAATATATTTTCAGCGACTAAAATTTTTTTCTGTCACCAAATAATTAGTTTTGGCTACTAAAATCATTTAGTCGCCGAATGTAAAAATAAAAAATTATTTTTTATCTTTGGCGACCAAAAATTTGGTCTCCAAAATTATATTTTCAGCAACTAAAATAATTTTGGTCGCTAAAGAACTAAAATATTTGGAGGGAAATATTTCAAATTTTGAAATTAATTAACATTTGCCGACAAAAAAACTAATTTGGTCGCCAAAGGTGCGAAAATTTTAGACAAAACAGATGGTTCTCTGTTTAGACAAAACAGATTGTTCTCTCTCACATAGATGCTCCTTCATGACCAAACATCACCCACCTCTTTTTACCACCAAACATCACCCACCTCTTTTCACCACTGACTGTTGGGTTGGGTTTCCCTCCTATGTGGAGGATGGCCCAAAATATTTAGTAAAGCCCATGTGATTTCCAAAGCCCACATGGAGAGGTTATGTTTTTGGGCTGATTTGGCCCATGTGTATTATTAGAAACCCTTGCTCTGTATCACAGAGAAGGAGACGCAGCAGCAGCCATAAAAACAGAGAGGAAAAGAGAGGCCAAGTTCTTTGGAGAAATTCTGTCCAGCTTTGATCAAGCTATCCGATCGACATTCATTTGTGGTCCGATTGAGCTGAAATTTGGTAGGCGAGTTCACAACTCAAGACTCTACATTCTTGGACGGTGGAGATCAGATTTGGAGTATTTTACAGCTGGTTTTTGGCCCGTAAACAGTACCCGTTTTGGTGAGATCTTTCCTCAACTTTGTATTTTGATCTTTGGTAACCAAGAAAGCTTATTTGTAAGTTGTTCTTGATTGTTTGCCTCTAGTTCTACCTAGAGAGAACTCTTGTATGCCCATTACTTGTTGATAGTGGAGATATTTGGTGGACTACGGTCCCGTGGTTTTTTCCTTTCCACATCAGGAAGGTTTTTCCACGTTAAAAATTGTTGTTGCCTTGTTGTGTGATTGTGTGATTGTTGGATCATCATTTCAGAATATTTTTCAGAATATTGTGCTCTATTAAATTGTTTCCTAATAGGTTCACACAAAAAGGGAGAATAAATTACTTCCGCTAATTTTGTGCTGGTTTTGGATATTTCGAATTGGCCATTTGTTTGTTTCTCCCAACATAGTGGTATCAGAGCCAAGTTCATATTATTGTGTATCTTGTGTTGAATAATGGAAGCAAATTTAAGTAGAATGGTTACTTTGAATGGTTCTAATTATCACACATGGAAAGGAAAAATGGAAGACCTCCTTTATGTGAAACAATTTCATCTACCGGTGTTTGCTACTGAAAAACCAGAAAATAAATCTGATGAAGAATGGACATTACTACATCGACAAGTGTGTGGGTACATTAGGCAATGGGTGGATGATAATGTTTTGAATCATATTAGTGGAGAGACACATGCACGTACACTCTGGAACAAACTTGAACAATTGTATGCTCGGAAGATTGGAAATAATAAAATGTTTCTAATAAAGCAATTGATGACTTTGAGATACCAAGATGGAACCCCATTGACAGATCACTTGAACACTTTTCAAGGAGTAATTAATCAGTTGGCTGGAATGGGTATCAAGTTCGATAATGAGGTACAGGGGTTATGCTTGCTTGGTACATTGCCGGACTCTTGGGAGACATTTAGAATGTCATTATCTAACTCGGCCCCAGATGGTGTAATCAATATGGATCTGGCTAAGAGCAGTACTTTAAATGAAGAGATGAGGAGGAAATCACAGGGATCTTCTTCACAGTCAGAGGTTTTGGTTACAGAAAGAAGGGGGAGAAGCAAGAGCAGAGGTCCGAAGAACAGAGATAGAGGTAGAAGCAAGTCCAACAAGTTTGCAAATGCTGAGTGTTATCATTGTGGGATGAAAGGGCACATCAAGAAACACTGCAGAAAATTAAAGAGAGAAAACAAGGAGAAATGGATTGAGCATGATGGAAAGGATAATGATCGAGTTGCCACCGCTACTTCCGAAGACTTTCTCATTGTTTATGATGAAGATGTTATTAACATAGCATGCCATGAGACCAATTGGGTGATTGATAGTGGTGCCTCTATTCATGCTACATCTCGAAAGGATTTCTTCACATCCTATATACCCGGCGACTTTGGTTCGGTAAAGATGGGCAATGATGGCTTGGCCAAAATCATTGGTGTTGGAGACGTGCACTTGGAGATGAATAATGGCACGAGGTTGGTTCTTAGAGATGTAAAGCATATTCCTGATATCCGTATGAATTTGATTTCTACAGGTAAACTTGATGATGAGAGGTATTGCAACACTTTCAGTAATGGTCAGTGGAAGCTCACTAGGGGTGCTATGGTTATGGCTCGAGGCAAGAAGCATTCTACTTTGTATGTAATGCAGGCAAGGCTCCCCAAAGAAGTTATTAATGCGGTGGATGATGAGTCTACAGTGGAATTGTGGCATAAAAGGCTTGCCCACATGAGTGAGAAAGGCCTGGCAACATTGGCTAAAAAGAATCTCCTGTCTGGAATGAAGAATGCACTTTTGAAAAGGTGTACTCACTGTTTGGCAGGAAAGCAGAATAGAGTTTCTTTCAAGAGTTCCCCTCCTTCAAGAAAGCCAAATATACTTGACTTGGTATATTCAGATGTTTGTGGTCCTATGAAGATAAGAACACTTGGTGGCTCCCGTTACTTTGTGACCTTCATAGATGATCATTCAAGAAAGTTGTGGGTCTACACCTTAAAAAGCAAAGATCAAGTGTTGGATACTTTTAAACAGTTCCAAGCCTTAGTTGAGAGACAGACTGGGAAGAAGCTCAAGTGCATCAGAACAGATAATGGGGGAGAGTATTGTGGTCCTTTTGATGATTATTGCAGACAACAGGGTATTCGACATCAAAAGACACCCCCGAAGACTCCTCAGTTGAATGGTTTAGCTGAGAGGATGAACAGGACACTAGTTGAAAGAGTTAGATGCTTGCTTTCACAGGCACAGTTGCCAAGATCCTTTTGGGGTGAGGCTTTGAGCACAGTTGTACATGTTCTTAATCTTACACCATGTGTTCCTCTTCAGTTCGATGTACCAGATAGAGTTTGGACTGGCAAGGACGTTTCTTATGATCACTTGCGTGTCTTTGGATGTAAAGCATTTGTTCACATTCCCAAAGATGAGAGGTCTAAGCTCGATGTGAAGACCCGACAGTGCATTTTTCTAGGCTATGGCCTAGATGAGTTTGGCTACAGGCTATATGATCCAGTTGACAAGAAACTAGTGAGAAGCCGAGATGTTGTGTTTATTGAAGATCAAACTATACAAGATATTGAGAAAGCAGAGAACACAATGCCCTGGCATAGTGATGGTCTGGTTGACTTGGATCCGGTTCCTCTGACAGATTTGCCTGCACAAGTTGAACATGATGTTCAGGATGACCAACAAGGTCTAGGTGATGCAGATGATCCCTTACAGGTTGAGACAAGTGATGAGACTCTTGAGCAATTGGCAACACCAGAGATACCACCAGATATTCCAACCAGGAGGTCAGCTAGAGACAGACATCCTTCCACTTGGTATTCTGCAGATGACTATGTGTTAATGACTGATGGGGGAGCAAGGCTACATGAAAACTACTTCTGACCATTGTGTATTTGTGCAGAAATTCTCTGATGATGATTTTATTATTTTACTGCTGTATGTTGATGACATGTTGATTGTTGGCAGGAATCCTTCAAGAATTGACAAATTGAAGAAGCAACTAAGCAAGTTCTTTGCCATGAAAGACTTGGGGCCAACAAAGCAAATTCTTGGTATTCGAATCTATCGAGACAGAAAAGAGAAGAAGTTGTACATGTCACAAGAGCAGTACATTGAAAAAGTGCTTGAAAGATTCAATATGAACAATGCTAAAGTGGTTAGCTCACCGCTTGCTACTCATTTTAAGTTAAGCACTAATCAAAGCCCTTCTACAAATAAAGAGAAGGAAGATATGGAAAGAGTTCCATATGCCTCAGCTGTAGGAAGCTTAATGTGTGCAATGGTCTGCACAAGGCCAGATATAGCTCATTCAGTTGGTGTAGTTAGCCGATTTCTTTCAAATCCAGGGAGAGAGCATTGGAATGCAGTAAAGTGGATAATGAGGTATCTAAGAGGCACTTCCAGGTTGACGCTCAGTTTTGGAAATGAAAAACCAATTTTAGTTGGCTACACTGATGCAGATATGGCAGGAGATGTGGATGCCCGTAAGTCTACTTCGGGTTATTTGATTACTTTCTCAGGTGGAGCTGTTTCTTGGCAGTCGAGGTTGCAAAAATGTGTTGCACTCTCTACAACAGAGGCAGAGTTTATTGCGGCAACGGAAGCTTGTAAAGAGTTGCTATGGATGAAAAAGTTCTTGACGGAGCTTGGTTTCAAACAACAACAATATGTGTTGTTTTGTGATAACCAAAGTACTATTCACTTGGCTAAGAACTCTACATTCCATTCGAGGTCGAAGCACATCGACGTGAGGTATCATTGGATAAGAGAAACTCTTAATCATAAGTTGTTGGAACTTGAAAAAATTCATACTGATGATAATGGTGCTGATATGTTGACAAAAGCTCTGGTAAGGGAGAAGCTTGAGACTTGTTGCTCGATTGCCGGGATGGAAAATCCCTCCACCTAGTCGGAAAAGGGGAGATTTGTTGGGTTGGGTTTCCCTCCTATGTGGAGGATGGCCCAAAATATTTAGTAAAGCCCATGTGATTTCCAAAGCCCACATGGAGAGGTTATGTTTTTGGGCTGATTTGGCCCATGTGTATTATTAGAAACCCTTGCTCTGTATCACAGAGAAGGAGACGCAGCAGCAGCCATAAAAACAGAGAGGAAAAGAGAGGCCAAGTTCTTTGGAGAAATTCTGTCCAGCTTTGATCAAGCTATCCGATCGACATTCATTTGTGGTCCGATTGAGCTGAAATTTTGTAGGCGAGTTCACAACTCAAGACTCTACAATGTACGGTGGAGATCAGATTTGGAGTATTTTACAGCTGGTTTTTGGCCCGTAAACAGTACCCGTTTTGGTGAGATCTTT
Source organism: Camellia granthamiana (assembly GCA_036172215.1). Taxonomy (NCBI): domain Eukaryota; kingdom Viridiplantae; phylum Streptophyta; class Magnoliopsida; order Ericales; family Theaceae; genus Camellia; species Camellia granthamiana. Next base: position 101,807,189 of record CM069915.1, read on the forward strand.
CCTCAACTTTGTATTTTGATCTTTGGTAACCAAGAAAGCTTATTTGTAAGTTGTTCTTGATTGTTTGCCTCTAGTTCTACCTAGAGAGAACTCTTGTATGCCCATTACTTGTTGATAGTGGAGATATTTGGTGGACTACGGTCCCGTGGTTTTTTCCTTTCCACATCGGGAAGGTTTTTCCACGTTAAAAATTGTTGTTGCCTTGTTGTGTGATTGTGTGATTGTTGGATCATCATTTCAGAATATTTTTCAAAATATTGTGCTCTATTAAATTGTTTCCTAATAGGTTCACACAAAAAGGGAGAATAAATTACTTCCGCTAATTTTGTGCCGGTTTCGGATATTTCGAATTGGCCGTTTGTTTGTTTCTCCCAACACTGACCACCGTCGCTCTCTCTCTCTAACCCAAACAAACCAAACAAAAATGGAGAAATAAGAAGGAGAAGAGTAAACGCGTGAGTAGACTAGGCGTATCATGAGGAGGGTTCAACAATCACAACATGGAAAGAAGTTGGTGTAATTCGACGAAAAAGAAGAAGAGCACGATCGAAAGAACAATGGGATTGATTGGAGTGACAACGGTGGTGGACTCTATCAAATCTATTCGGTTCCAGCAGGCATTCTCTCAGGTCGTCACTCTCGGTCCCTTCTCTAATACCCCTTTGTCGATTTATACACATTCATTGATCTTTCTATTTATTTGGGATTTCAATTTACACATAAACTAGTGTTTCCTCTGTTTCTAATATTGAAAATCTGATGTTTTCTATGCCACCCGCCAGATGTTTGCTTCAATGTTTCATAGAATTTTGAAATCTGTTAGTTCCATAGTTTTGGGTTTGGTCAATCATTTGCTGTTTCTTTGATAAACTCTAGTACTGTGTGTGCTGATATGGGTTCTAGAAAAGTGAAAATTAAGATCAATTCAACAATATACAGTTTTGGTCTTGGTGTGAAATCTTCAAACTTAGGTTTGCTTGGGTAAGTGACAAATTTCCAGAGAAGAATGCCTAAAACAAAGGGAAAAAAGGAAAAAGAAAAAGAAGAAAAGCTAAATAAAATGTTAAGTTCATGATACAAACTAGAAAGCATTGTGATACACAAATATTAAGATTCCGGCTGCTATTGCATGTTGTTGGTTATGCTGTTGTTAGTACTAGACTACTAGTGAGCATGGTTGGCCTTTTTGGGTCCTATAGTAAGATGGTCTTCAAATTTGTCATAATTGATTGTATGGAATAGCAATTTATCAGTGAAAATAGCAATTTAGCTCAATTTGGCAGCAGCTATGAACAAAAAACTGTGTGGAAATTCATCAACTGGACTTGAATAATAATAAAAAATCATTCAAAACCTATTTATTTTCTGCAAGTTTCTGCATGTTGATTGCTTTGCTTGTTCACAACAATGATTCCTGTACTGTTTTTGTTACATTTTTTCACCTTGACCCTGTTTCTAGTCGAATTTGTGGTTTTTGTCTCATGGGTTTGATTGGTTGGTTTCCTTTTGGTCCATTTTACTCTTCCATTTGGGTCAATGAATCAATGTGCATTAGTATTCTGTACCTTAATTTTTTTTTTTTGAGGAAAAATTTAGCACCAAACCCTTTGATTCCTTTGATTTGTTAGTTGAGGAACCGAAGTGACCACAATGATATGGTTTGGTTTTGTCGTTTAGTTTCATATGCAAATGAATGGATAATGTATATCTAAATTTGATGCTGTGATTTGTATCCTTTTTTCTTTTTTTTTTTTATGAACAAAAACTTAGGGATATATGGCCAATCCGTAGATGGCACTTGAACAACCTGCTGTAAATTCTGATTGAGTTAAAAGGAAAATCGTTTTTGTATATTACATTGTTTCCATGACTATTCTATTCTATTTATACAATGTATGAGATAAGGATAGATACAAATAATGATAAGAATGATAAATGATAAGATGAGAAGAATGGAGTCATGGATGTATGTATGTCTGATATGTGATGGATCAAAGAGATTTGAGTGTGGGATTTATGGTGATTGATATTAAAGATTCCTTTCCCATTACTATTAGATTCCCATTTGGCTTAACCACAAATTAGTTTGTAATATTCCACTTAATTAACCTCTCAATTATTATGAATGTACTTGTACTTGTTGTGGCTAATGTTATATAATTTTGACTTCTATGACTTATCTACATAATTTTGACAAGCACATTATTTTTATTATATAAAGCATTATATTACCTTCTAAGTACATTTCACATTCCATGATAATGAACGAACATATCTATATTTGGTGGATACATTGGTACCAAAACAAATTATAAATTGCACGAAGAGTAAAAACAATGAAGCTTAATGGTTTGAAAAAATGCACGAAGAGTAAAAATAATGAAGCTTACGGTTAGTCTGGAAGTCAGCTTAAATACATTGTCTTGGACAAGTATAATCTCTCAGATGATATACCAATTGACCAGTTTTAATAAGTTCCTTAGTATTAGATTCCCACAGGAAACCTATCAGTCCATTTTATCTCTCTTTCAAAGCTTAGAACCACTATTTTTGACATTTTATCGTGGGGCAGATGTATTTCTTGTTGCATTTTCTCTCATTAACAAGGCCAGTTAAGAAATGTTGCAAAGAATGTTGATACTTAAGACCCTTGGATGCTCTCTTATTAGAATCTTACGATTCGTGATTCAATTCACGATTCGATTCACAATTTTTGCAAAATCGATACGAATCTAAGGGTGAATCTATTTTGGAAGTGAATCTCTAGTGAATCGCACGATTCACAATCGATTCACGATTCGATTCACTATTTATTATTCGTGCAATTTTTAAAATTATTATATCCAACATTTTCGACTCTATTTTTCCTCAATCTTTTTAGTTAAAATGACATAATACAACTTCTAATAGCATTTAACACCAAAATAACCAGCATATATACATGATTTGTTGTTATTTTAGTGATCATGAAGTTTTTAATAGGATCCAATCAGATTTAGTCAGACTCAACATATTTTTAACCTTTCTTCTCATTTTTTTTTCTTTTAAAAAATCGTAATATATCTTCTAAAGATGTTTAAGATTAAAATTACACTATAAATTATCTATTGCTATTTTATTAAATTAAATATTACATGTATGAGGTCAGTTATACTTTTTAAAATATTTTAGGCTTTAAAAAAAAAAGAATCTAAATGATTTTTTCTTATTATTTGTTCACTGTTACTTAGAAAAGTATGTATGCTTATTATCCAAATATCAATATTATTGTTAATTATTGTTACTTTAGAAATTGATAGTTTGTCTATTTGGTTATTATTTTTATTAAGAATGGTTGATAAGAAATATGTAAAAAGAAAAAAAGATAAGATGGTGATCTTACATAGGAACGTTTATTAACTTCTTAATTATTAAACTATGTGATTATCATTTAAAATAACATTTTTATTGATTTAAGTCTAAATATTTTATATTCATAAGATATATTTAACATCTAAATGTGTAAATATATGTTTTTAAATAATTTAGAAGAAATAACCGAATCTTTACGATTCACGATTCGATTCGATTCGCGATTCAGTACGAGACTATTTCGATTTACGATACGAATTTTGATTTGACAACTATGCTTGGATGTGCCCTATTTCGGGGGCTATTATTTGATGTGTACTTATGTGTATTGACAACTTGTTTCTGTTTTGATTCTATTTCAGTGGATTCCTTTTAGACTTGTATTGGTACCAATGTATCATTGATTACAATAGAACGAACATATCATTGATTCTATTAGACTTGTATTTGAATGGTAAGATGAAGCTTAAGAGTTAACTATTATTTTTGTCTTTGATGATTTTAGGAATAGGTAGGCATGTAAGAAAATGGAGTTTTTGCATTTGAATGTGTGTAGAAAAAGTGTATTAATAGGTAGAAAGTTAGAATTATTAATTTTATAATTGTTATAATTTGTAGAGTATAATACATCAAAATTATTAATTTTATAATTGTTATAATTTGAAATGTCAATTTTATTGAATAAGTGCTAATGATTATTTTTTATTTATTTATTTTTTTTACAGATTGCTTTTACGGGGGCTATTGTGGATATTTATTTTTGTGTACGAAGAGCATTTGTTCTGTATAAGGAAGACATTTATTTTTGCACAATCCTCTGTTTTGGAAATTCAATGTTTTCGTATGTAATATTTAATTTGGATGAATTATACTTGGTTGATATGAATTTATATGATATTTGGAATATGATGTTACAAGTTAAAGTTTTTGAATAGTTGATAATGAAATGGGTATTTTTGATAATGGATTTAGATTATAATTGATAGATGTATTATTTTGTATATGTACAGGTTATAGGTTGCATTGATAAAAAAAAGCATATAATTTAGAAATGAATGAAAAATATTCAATTTGTGCATTTTAAAAAAATTAATAAATAGAGCTTGAGCTTTTGGCGGCTAAACAGTTAGTAGCCAAAAAAAAATGAAAGTTTTTGGCAACTAAAAAATTGGTAACCAAAAAAGAGTGTCATATTTTTAGCGACTAATAAATTGGTAGCTAAAAAGCTGAAGATGGAAAATATTTTTTTTTTGACAACTAAATATTTTCTTTTCAGCGACTAAATTTTTGGTCGCCAATTTGTGACTTTCGATGACTAAAAAAAAATTAGTCGTCAATACCATTCCCGACAATCATCTAGCGACAAATCTGGCGACTAAAAAATCTAGTCAGCAAAAATCTTCAGTAACTAAAAAACTGACTTTTGACGATTAAAAATTGGGTAAACTACCAATAGGTCCTACTTTTGAGACTTATTACCCATTAAGTCCTATTGATAAATTTCTTAAGTGATAAAGATAAATTTATCAGTCTTTTATTTTTATGAATAAATTTATAGTGATAAATTTATCAGTCTCTTTGTTTTTATGAATAAATTTATAGTGATAAATTTATCAATCTCTTATTTTTATAGTGTTAAATTTATTAGTTAGGACCTGTAGATAAATAAGTCTAGTTAATAAGACTGATTGGTAAATACCCCTTAAAAATTTAGCCGTCAAAAATATAATTTGTTGTAGTGTATAGACTCTTACACATGGATCACTGAGTGAAAGTGGGTCTAGCGCCAAACCACTAGATAGAGACATTCTTTTTCACGCTTGTTTGTTTCTTTCTCTTTCACTATTTGCGTTCCAGCTACCTACCTTAATAGCATGTTTGGTTATTTGATGCGAGTATATAGGTTTTGTTTGGGGTGTTGGTTATTTTGGTTGACTATTTGATTTGTAGGTTATTTTACTTTGACTAAAATAGTTGTGTATAGAAAGTTGATTTTTTTTTGGTAATTGATTTGATAGTTGTGAGAGAAAAAATAAAATTATTATAGGTTAGATATGATAGTATTTTTGTTGTAAATTGGGACACACATAAAACTGGGTCTCTGCCAGTGATTTTTTTTTTAAAAATTAAAATTAAAATTTTTATTATTGTTTTTTTTTTTTTTGAGAGTAACATTTTTGTTCCAAGTTTGGCTGCCTATGAGATTTGGTTCTACTGTTAAATAAAAGTTTAAGCATACAGAAATCAATTACAGATTTGATACAATTCTGAGTTGAGTTTTATCTTTTTGAATACTCATATAAGAAAGTTGTGTAAGATTCTTATCAGTTTTTTGTGCATATAAAAGAACCGTTTTTGAGCCCATCTCCAATCTTTCATCAAGTTTAAATTTGATAAAAAATGCATTAAAATCCAATTCCAACCATTTTATCAAATCGATATCAAATAAAGAGAGTTAAATTTTTTATCAAATCAAGGGAACTTTATCTTTTCATCAAATTTTGTAGGTGGCCGTTGGACTTCAAATTTTGTAGATTACCATTGTTGCTCTACCTATAAAACAATAATACTCTATTTTTTATTCTCACCATATCACCACTTTCACAATTTCTTCTTTTTTTATTATTCTAAATGTCAATTTTTACTCATGGCGGGACGTCCTTTCAGACATTTGACAATGGGGCTTCTAACAAGATTTGATAAAAATTTTAAATTTACCATTAGAATGAATCATATCAAATTAAACTTCTCATCATATTTTTATTTAAATTTGATACTATGATACTATGAAGTTGCATACCAAGTGCAAAGTGCAAAACAGTTCTCAATCGCACAGCAATGGAAAACAGTTCATGGAATTTTTAAAAAAAATTTGTCTCCTCTTGGACTTCAGTTGACCTAAAAATGGTACTTGCAATTGCAATAGTGACCTGAACTAGTACTATAGAGAAGTCACTATGGAATTTATCTTTTCAGGAATTTAACTAAAGTAGAACACAATTAATTTACAAACACTTAGGTCTGTGGGGGTAGAATTTAGATTTATTTTTTTTGCAATTTATATTTATAATTTTTTTAAAAGTTATTCTTTTTAAAAGTTATATAAATGAAAAACAATCAATAACCAACGTTGACTATTGCCAACCACCTCTCATCAGCGGCAACAATCTTCGGCCGCCACTTTCGACAGTAGGTTAGCCACCACCTTTGATCGTTGACAACCATCTTTGATTACTATTTCCTGCTAGCATAATTTTTATTTATTTTTCCAAATAAGTTTTTAAAATACATCATTACAACATTTTCTTAGTTTAGTAACATTTGAAAGTGCTACAAAATTATTGGTTTAATGATATTTTTTAGTCTTGTGTCATTTTGAACAAGTGTCATTTGTATCCGTGCCACGGTAGATACTTGCAAGTGCTACTACACCATCATAGCTAAAAACTTTCAATGACATTTTGATGTCATAGTAGATATTATTTGTGGCACTATTAAGCGCCATTAAAAAAAGAGTTAGTGACACTTTTAAGTGTCATTACACAATCAAGATCAAAACCTTTCAGTGACACTTTAATGTCATGGTAGGCACTATTCGTGACGCTATCAAGTGCCATTCGTGACGATAATTTGTTGTAGAACAATTTGATCCGCTCTTGCGGAGACTCGAACCGCCAACCTCCCGCACCATAAACCTTATACACCACACTCTTCCCACTTCACCTCTATAGCACTACATGATTATATATGCAACATATATTATTTATATAGTACATACATCCATATTAATATAAAAGTATATGTATAAACATAATTATTTTATTGAACATAATTTATGTAAAATAAACTATTTACTAGCAAAATAAAAAAAGACCACTTTTGGCGACTAAAAATATTTTTTAGTCGTCAATTCTATACTTTTGGCTACTAATTGTTTTTTAGTTGCTAAAACACTTAACTTTTGCCGACCAAAATCGGATTTGGTCGCCGAAGATGCACTTTCAGCTACCAAAATTTTGGTCGCCAAAAAATTTAATTCCTGCCTTAGGATTTTAGTTCTCCCGCGCTAAAAATGACCACTTTTGGCGACTAAACTTATTTTTTAGTTGCCAATTGTAGACTTTTGGTTATTAAAATTTTTTTAGTCTGTAAAACCCATATAATCAGAGATCAAACTTTATTTTAGTCGCCAATTTTAGACTTTTGGCTACTAAAAAATTTTTAGTCACTAAAATCCATATAATCAGCGACCAAACTTAGTTTTAGTCGCCAATTGTAGACTTTTGGCTACTATAATTGTTTAGTCGCCAAAAAGCTTTACTTTTGGCAACTAATGTTGTTTTGGTCACTGAAAGCTATGCTTTCAGCGACCAATTTTTTTTTGGTCAGGAAATTTAGTCGCCGAATGTGCTTTTTCCTGTAGTGTATATTGAGTTTTATTTATTTATTTTTAATCATTTACTGCATTTTAAAAATTTAGAAAATATATTGGCATTTTTTGTTTTTTCAAAAATGTCATTATAAGCTTGGAAAGTTTTTGGCTTAGTGGTATTTCTCAAAATGCTATAAAATATTTATTTATGACACTTTTCACCAAAGTGCCATAAAAAGTAATTTGCACCTACCTAGTGTCCTGACATTTTTTAAAAAATGTCATTGCGACTAAAGTTTAGTGGCATTTGTTGGTAAATATCACGAACATAATTTTTTGTGTCATTATTTTATAAAATGCCATAAAATTGATGCGACTTTTTTTTATTGAAATGCCACTATAGCCTTATATGTTTGTGGTTCTGTGACATTTTTCTAAAACATTTAATGCCAATTTTTATTTTTGTGGCATTTTCTAAAAATATGCCACTAGTGTAGTGTCACTAAAGTGTAAATTTGTTGTAGTGACATTTTTATTGTAGTGAAGTGACACTTTTTTTAATTGAAATGCCACTAGAGCCTTGTATGTTTGTGGCTCTATTACATTTTTCTAAAAAATGCCACCAAATATTCTTTTTGTGATATTTTTTAAAAACATGCCACTAGTGTGGTATCACTAAAATGTGTTTTTGTTGTAGTGCATGTTTTTATTTTTATTTTTATTTTCACTAAAGTAAATATAAATATATTTAATGTTTTCTATAAATTGGTTGTTAGAGGGAAATTATGGAAGAAGATGATTTTTTTTTGTTTTTTTTTTCTATATATATATATATATTTTATGGAAGAAGATGATTGATAGTGGCGATAGCTACCTATGGTGATTAGAGTAAGTTGTAAAGATGACAAAATTAGAAGAAGTTATTAGAGAGTGATAGAATGTGATGATGACAATAGTGGTAGCGGTGGCCGCCGAAGAGAGTGAGATAATGAATCACCCAAATCAAAATGTGTCAATTTTAATAGTTAGAACCCACTCAAATCAAAATCACCTCCCAACCAATTGCTACCACTTCTTTTAATGAGCTTTCGTAGCAAGTACGTGTTCCGTACAAAAAGATTACATGACGTGTTCATGTCATAAACTTTTGTTTTTTTGTTTTTGTTTTTGTTTTTTTAAATTGTTCCCATCAACACACTTTTTCTTCTTTAAATTACTGAGCTCGTAGAGTCTCCCAAACACACATTTTCTTAGTTATCAAAACAGTTCATGCAAGTTTTCATTTCCTCATTCTGCCATGGAAATTGGGTCTGAAAACTACGTGAAAACACCGCTATTTGCGCGCAGTTGGCGGTGGTTGAAGACTCTGCCGGAGAAGTTAAAAGCCGAGGTGGTTAAGATTGCTAGGAATACTAAAAAGATTGGAGAAGATGATCCAAGAAGAGTAATTCATTCATTCAAAGTAGGGCTAGCACTCACTTTGGTTTCATTACTGTACTACTTTCAACCTGTTTACAACAGTTTTGGGATCTCTGCAATGTGGGCTGTAATGACTGTGGTGGTGGTTTTTGAATTCTCTGTTGGTAAGTTCACGAGCTCATTTATATTTGATAATAAAGTACTCAAAATTTTGGAATTGTTCTGTTTAGCTTGATACTCTTTGCACTCACATTCTTTATTAATGTTTATCATATGTATTATTCTTGATTTTCATCAATAAAGTTTTTTTTTACTAATAAAAAAAAAAAAAATTTCAAAATTCACTTACTGTATATGGTGCACGAATTAAAGCACAAAAAAAAAAAAAAAAAAAACTGTACACGACAACATAGAAGTTCGTATTTAAACTATGTGATTTAATTATATGTAAGCAAAGTTACGCATTTATTAATCCTTCACTAACAAGTTCGGTAAAGAAAGACCAAACTAGTAAAGGGAGACCTTATTTTATCGACATTGGCCCATTTATTTTTATTGATGTAATCAGGTTGGTAATACATTTAATTTTTATTAATAAAATTTTACTTTTGCTAATTAAAAAAAAAAAAAAAAAATCTACCACAAAATATATGATCAATTTTACGTACATTTTTTTTTTTTTTGCAGGTGCGACCCTTGGAAAAGGCATAAATAGAGGATTAGCAACATTGGTAGCTGGTGGTCTAGGTGTTGGGGCTCATCACTTGGCTAGTATATCTGGAAAGATTGGCGAGCCCATACTAATTGGATTATTTGTCTTCCTCCTAGGTAAGTACTATACTACTACTAGCATTTTGGATTTGTTTTTGCATTTATTTAAAAAAACTTGTTTAGGTAAGTATTTCTAAACCGTATAGCTTAGTGCACGAGAGTTTTGTTAGTGAGAGTTTAAAAATGGCTAGATATACGTAACTTTATCCACATATGTATGGAAGCAATTTTCGAGAACTTAAGAAAAAAAAAAATATTGAAAGACCAAAAATTTGTTTTAGAATTTTGAAAAATTATTTTTTGCACAAAAATAAAAACAATATGAAGACAAAATGTCTTTTTTTCTCAAAGTTTTCATTTTTTTTTATTTTAAAAACACAAAAACAACAAAAACAAAATCAACAAGCTCTAACTCGTAATTTATTAAAATTATATTTTAAAAAAATTATGTTAATATTACTCTTTTATAAATTAAAGTTTTCCATTAAATTTAGTTTTTTGGGCATGTTGTGCAGCTGCAGCAGCAACATTTATAAGATTCTTTCCCAAAGTGAAAGCCAGATATGATTATGGGTTGTTGATATTCATATTGACATTCAGTTTGGTATGTGTCTCCGGTTTTCGAAATGATGAGATTTTGGAATTGGCTCACCAGAGACTCTCCACTGTTCTTATTGGTGCGTCTGCCTGTGTCATTGTCTCCATTTTTGTTTGTCCGGTCTGGGCTGGTCAAGACCTTCACAATCTAGTTTCTCTCAATTTGGAAACACTTGGCAGCTTCTTAGAAGGTACATCCATTTATGACAGAATTGAAAATGTTTTTAGAGTCATGTTAGGGGTGCCAAAAAAATTATCAAATATTTGACCAAATATGTTACATAGGTGTAAGTCACATAGGGTCTCACTTGAGATCTATACCCACGTAAGATATTTGATCAAATATTTGATAATTTTTTGAGACCTCTATTATTTTTGATGTTATTAATGGTTATCATAATAATATTTCAGTGATAGTTTTGAAATTATGAAGTATTATTTTTTTTTATAAATCTTTTAGTAAAATATCTATTTGTATATAATTTACTCACAATATAGTCACAAAAGGATAAGTTTAGGAATATGAAAATTAGTTTTAGGATCAGATACAAAATATATATATGAATGTAAATTTTTTTTTTTTTAAAGTGTGTTCAACTAACAAATTCTTTAAAATCTTATTTATTAATGTACTAGTGCATGCCTTTGTAAGCAAAAATGAAAAAAAATAAAAATAAAATAAAGAAATATGAAGGAAAATAAAAAGGGGGAAAATAAAAAATAAAAATATAAGAAGGAAAGAGGAAGGAAGGAAGGAAGGAAGGAAGTTGGGGGGGGGGGGGGGGAGAGAGAGAGAGATTGCATGAGTGAAAAAGGGGAAGGGGGAGAAGGTGAGTGAGTGAGTGAGAATTAAAGAAATCTTGACCCTTAATGAATTTGGGAATTAATTTCAATTCTTGAAACAAAATGTATCTCTAAAATATTTTGACACATTTTAAAAAACTCTCCTACTTTATTATATTTTTTTTGGGCACAAGAGCCGAAATGTTACAATGCTTTTTGGATAATTTTCTATGTAATTTCCTGGGTTGGTGGACTTATTCTATCAGACTAAAACATTGAAGAACATAATTCAATGCACAAAAGATTCTTAATCCCTAAATTATTTCTTGTAATTGTTAGCCTCCATGCTAACTATGAAAAGCAAATTTGCAGGATTTGGAGATGAATATTTTAGAACATCTGAGAGTGAACACGGCAAAGACGACAAGTCATTTCTCCAAGCTTACAAAAATGTTCTCAACTCCAAAACCAGTGAGGAAACCTTGGTGGGTAAAAAAAAAAAAAAAACCATATTTTCTCTCTCCCTCCCACCAGTAAAAATTTCTTGAATGTTTCCTATATACTGATTTTCTGAATTACCAGGCAAATTTTGCGAGATGGGAACCACGCCACGGTCATTTCATGTATTGCCATCCGTGGAATCAATACCTGAAAATTGGAACCCTCACTCGACAATGCGCTTACCAGATTGAAGCTCTTAATGGCCACCTTAATTCCAAGATTCAAGTATGCTACAATATATACTACAATACTATTCCTAACATCCTTTATTGATATGTAACTAAAATGTTTTCAAGAGAGCACTAATTATGTGAATAAACATGTTTAACTCACCTCCCAAATATGCTCTGCTATTGATACAGGTAATGCCAAAAATCAGCGAACATTTTCAGGAAATATGTATAAAAATGAGCTTGGAATCTGGAAAAGCTCTGAAGGATCTAGCATTAGCCATCAAGACGATGACAGAGACGTGCTCTGTCGATCCCCACATTAAAAACTCAAAAACTGCTTTGAAAAGCCTCCAATCCTTGCTTGAATTGGACTTGTGGGAAGACCTCAACCTCCTTGAAGTAATACCGGTTGCCACAGTGGCTTCACTTCTAAGTGATATTGTTGTCTGTACAGAGAAAATTGCTGAGTCGGTTCACGAGCTTGCAACTTTAGCACATTTTGAGAGCGTAGATTTCAAAGAAACACAAGAGAAATCAAAAGTAAATCAATGTGGTTGTTTAGATCATATTGCTGTAACAGTTGACGGTTCTAGTCAGCTTGTGAAAGGGTAATATAGTATATGTTACTACTGACACACAACATAATAAAATTAACTCATACGTAGAATAAGTGTTGGAATAATCTTTTGTGTAAAATAAATAAATTGAAATAAATTAAACAAATAAAAATAAATTACTTATAGAATTTATTTTACCGAAATGAAAAAATAATAAAAACGATCAAGTCGAGTGTGTGACACTCTATTCATACGACAGATTCGCCCTGCTACAGCACTTACGAAAAAATGGCGTTTATCTCTCAGGATACAGTGATTTTCACAAATTGTAGTAGTACTCCCAACAATTTGTATGGCGAACAAAACCAATGCTTTATTTTCTCTGAATTTTTTTCCTAAAAATAATATGAAGAATAATGCAACCAAAGAGTAAAACCGGGAAACGAAAACAAATTTCTGGATATGAAAATCTGTTGGAAATGATCTCTATTTATAGGCAAGAAGGTGACCCTTTAGATCTGTCCGAACATGTGCAGTTTTGGACCGAACAAGTATGATAATTGAATGAACAGATACAGTTCAAATTTGAATAGATCTGCAGTAGTTTTGAACCTGTAATTGCTGGGCAATTTTAAAACTGTAAAAACAGTTTGAATCTGTTGGAAATTTTGTGGAATTCGGACTTGGAAGAGGCACAATTTTTGGACAAAAAATTTGAATTCAAATATATTTTGAAATTCAAATAATTTTCTACAAGAATTTGAAAAAATTCAAATAAATTTTGTCCAAAAAATTAATGTTAGAACGGACCAGACCCACACCCGCGCCCAGCACGGCTCGGCGGCGTGCGCGCGTGTATGGTGGTTTCAGCCAAGGTTCGATTTGTCCATAACTTCTCCTTTCTACAAACTTAGGGTGCCCCTTGAGGCCTAACTAAAGTGTTGCCACCTGGAACTTATATACATACATAAATTCTCTTAAGTTTCCAATGTGGGACAAGCCTTACAAGGAAACCCACATTTTATTCTTTATTTGTCCATTCTACGAACTAGAAAACGACGTCAACTTTCCATTCACTCATAAATGGTTTTGACGAACCGTTTTCATCGTGTGACTTTCCACGAGGCAAGGAACACGTCACCTCTTTGGATCTACCTTAAAAGATGTGTATGTGTGGGCCCCATCCAAATTTGGACTCAAAGTTAGCCCAAAATAAACCTATAAAACTATATTTTTTCAACAATCCTTCACATGAATGGAATTTGACGGAGAGAAAATGTAACAACATGATCTAATTACAAGAGTACAAAAATTAGGAATATTCTGCAAAGGATAGACAGCTTTTGGCTTTGAACTTTCTCTTATGAGACACTATCGGATTTACTAACTAACCAGTGAACATGATGTTTTGAATTGTTCAGCCATTTTTGTAAACGAAGACAATAGAACTCACACAGTATATTACTAGACACAGTTTAGTTCTCACTATTGTGTTCATTTTGACCCTGAACAACCTGGTCTTTCATGAGTGCTCTAGAGAATTGCAGCCCTTCACAAATCTCATAGAACCGGCCCAGTTCACACTCATATAGGTGATTCTTATGAAGAGTATCCTGCCATACTCCACTAGGTATATCTAGATATAAGAATCATTAAAAGTATTACTTAACCTAAAACGCTGCAGACATCACTATTTCATCATAGAAATAGGTAGGAGTTTGACTCCCCAGTGATTCTTCTGAGTCATACACAACTCGGTTATCCCTTTGAATCTAGATCTTGGGATCTTCAGTCAACTAAGTTGGGTTGCCATTGTGGTAACTCTTATTTAATAGGCTTAAGTCCGATTCCCCTCGATGATTTCTCAACTAACTCTCTTGCTAACCCTTTGGTTAGTGGATCCGTTATGTTGTCTTTAGACTTCACATATTCAATGGAAATAATTCCATTGGAGAGAAGTTGTCTCATGGTGTTATGTCAACGATGAATGTGTCGTGACTTACTGTTATACATATGACTTTGTGCTCTATCTATTGTTGATTGACTATCACAATGTATGTATATAGTAGACACCGATTTTGGCCACATTGGAATATCTTCAAGGAAATGGCGAAGCCATTCTGCTTTTTCCCCAACTTTATCTAAAGCTATAAATTTTGATTCTATAGTAGACCTAGCAATGCAAGTCTGTTTGGAAGATTTCCAAGATACAGCCGCATCACCAAGAGTAAAGACATACCCATTGGTGGATTTTGACCACCAAGAGTAAAGACATACCCACTAGTGGATTTTGACCACCAAGAGTAAAGACATACCCACTAGTGAATTTTGAGTCTCTAGTATCCGATATCCAGTTTATATCACAGTATCCTTCGATTACTACTGGATATCTAGTATAATTAAGCCCAATGTTACGAGTAAATCTGAGGTATCTTAGAATCCTTATAATAGTTTTTTAGTATTCTACTCCTGGATTACTCGTATATCTACTTCATTTACTTACTACATAGGCTATATCCAAGTGAGTATAGTTCATCAAGTACATTAAGCTTCCAATAATTTGGGCATACTTTAATTGAAAAATATTTTCTTGTACATTCTTAGAAAGAAACAAATTAACATCCACAGGTGTTCCAGTAAGATGATTATCATCTTTGCTAAATTTGTCAAGTATTTTCTCAATGTAATGTGATTGTGACAAAGTATAACCTTATGATGTTTTTTACAAAATTCACCAAAAGGTGATTCATATTTACCACATCTATCACTTCTAAGTTTTGTAATTTTCTTACCAAGTTGAGTTTCAACTTCATTCTTAAATTGAATGAAAGTTTTCAAAGCTTCATCCTTGGTTCGAATTAAATAAACATAACTATATCTAATATAGTCATCTATAAAAGTGATAAAATATTTTTTCTTACCTCGAGTTTGAATTGATTTAAAATAAAAAATGTCACTATGAATTAATTTAAGTAGTTCTGTACTTCTTTCAATTGAATGAAAATGAGTTTTAGTTAATTTTGTCTCAATGCAAATTTCACATTTATGATTTGAATCAATGTCAAATTTAGGTAAATATTCCATATTAATTAATCTACGCAAAGATCCATAATTAATATGTCCTAGTCTACCATGCTACAAATTTGAAGACTCAAGCAAGTAAGAAGAAGATGTGTTTTTATTAATAACAGAGTGTACCACAATTATTACATTCATTTTGAAAAGGCCATCAGACATATAACATTTTCTTACATACATCCTATTTTTTGTAAGTACAAACTTGTCACTTTCAAAAACTAGCCTAAACCCATTTTTACTCAACAGAGATCCGGAGACTAGATTCTTGCGAATGTCTGGTACATGCAGCACATTGTTGAGAGTGAGTTCCTTTCCAGATGTCATCTTCAAAATAATCTTTCCTTGTCCTTCAACTTTAGAAGTTGAGGAGTTGCCCATAAAGAGTTGTTCCCTATTGTCCACTACAGAATAAAATATGAACATCTCTTTGTCGGCACAGATGTTGCGAGTAACACCAGTGTCCACCCACCATTCTTTAGGATTTCCGACAAGGTTTGCTTCGGAAACAACTGTAGAAAGATTAATGTCTTTTACACCATTGGAAATTTTGTCCACTTCGGTCATATTGGCTTGAGCAGACTTCTTGCTTGATCATCCTTTGCCTTTGCGTTTGCTTTGGCAATCTTTGGCCCAATGTCCATTTTTGTCACAGATGTAACATTTGCCATTAAACTTGTACTTTTTAGTTTTCCTTCTTTTAGAGCCTTGTGTGGAACTTTCTCTAGAAAACTTTTGTTTCTTTGCTTTTGGAGCATGTTTCACCATATCTGCCTTAAACTTCATTGGATGCTTACTAGCTGGCTTCTTTGAATTGCGGTTGTCTTTCTCAATCTTCAAATGCACAATTAATTCCTCTAAAGTCATTTCTTTGCGCTTATATTTAAGGTAGTTTTTTAATTCCTTCTAACCTTATGGTAATTTTTCAATTAAAGTAGCAACTTGGAAGGATTCACTGAGAGACATGCCTTTTGCATGAATGTCATGTAGAATGAGTTGAAGATCTTGAACTTGGTTGGTCACAGTCTTAGAATCAACAATCATAAAATCTAGGAATTTGCCAACCACAAATTTCTATGAGCCAACATCTTCTGTTTTGTACTTTTTCTACAAAGACTCCCAAAGTTTCTTTGCCGTTTTGATAGGACTGTAGACGTTATATGATGTGTTATCAAGTCTGTTCAAGATGTAGTTCAGGCAAAGGAAATCAGCAAATTTCGAAGCATCGACCGCAGCAACCACTTGCCGGTTGGTTTCATCATTTTTCAGAGTAGAAGCATCCTCATGGAGAAAACATGCCAGGTTGAGAGTAGTAAGATAAAACAACATTTTCTGCTGCCATCTTTTAAAATCAATTCCTAAGAATTTCTCTGGCTTTTCACCGTGATTAATTGGTACAGTCTCAACAACAGGAGGGGTTGGTGTAGTTGCAGCCACCATATCAGTACTTATTTGAGTATTAGTTTGACCAGTTTCAGTAGCCATGAATTCTAAATTATAAAACAAAATTATAATTAGAATTTTATACTACATAGAAAACTTAAACAAAACACATAATTTTAATTCTGTAAAAATAAAAGAAACAAGAATTGTAACTTTTATTTCCAATTAATTTGAAAATAAAATTTTATTTAAACAAATTAATTCCACACAGAAAATTAAATTTCTGTAACTCTTCAAAAATTAAAATACTGAAATAGAATTATAATTAATAAAAACTTAGAAATTCTTTTTGAACATCAAAATTAATTTCTGACCAATTTCACAAATAAATATTCTGAATTGTTAATGACTACCAGTATATTACTACTAGTTGTCAAAGAAAATAAACAGTATATTACTACTATTTGTTTTTCTAACCAAAATATTATTTTGTAAAACCACAGAAAATAATTTCTATAAGAAGAAGAAAGAGAAAAGAAAACAAACGAAAAACTCTGTATAAACAGAATAATTCGAATATATCTTAAGATTGTTGAAACAATCTTCTGTATAAAATAAATAAGTTGAAACAAATCAAACAAATAAAAATAAATTACTTACAGAATTTATTTTACCGAAATGAAAAAATAATAAAAACGATCAAACTGAGTGTGTGACACTCTGTCTTTAAGATAGATTCGCCCCGCTACGGTGCTTACGGAAAAATAACATCTATCTCCTAAGGTACAATGATCTTCACAAATTGTAGTAGAACTTCAAACAATTTGTACAACGAACAAAACCTGTGTTCTATATTCTCTAAATTTTTTCCCTAAAAATAATATGAAGAATAATGCAACGAAAGAGCAAACCGGAAAAAGAAAACAAATTTCTGGATGTAAAAATCTACTAGAAATGATCTTTATTTATAGGCAAGAAAGTGACCCTTCAGATCTGTCTGAACAGGTGCAATTTTAAACCGAACACGTATGAAAATTGAATGAAAGATACAGTTCAAATTTGAATAGATCTGCAATAGTTTTGAACCTGCAACTGTTGGGCAGTTTTAAAATTGCAAAATCAGTTTGAATCTGTTGGAAATTTTGTAGAATTCAGACTTGGAAGAGGCACAATTTTTGGATAAAAAATTTGAATTCAAATACATTTTGAAATTCAAATAATTTCCTACAAGAATTTGAAAAAATTCAAATAAATTTTGTCCAAAAAATTAATGTTAGAACCAACCCGGTTGGTCAGACGGCGGCGCGTGTGGTGATTTGAGCCAAGGTTCAATTTATCCATAACTCCTCCCTTCTACAAACTTGAGGTGCCCCTTGGGGCCCAATTCAAGTGTTGCCACCTAGAACTTATATACACACATAAGTTCTCTTAAGTTTTTAATGTGGGACAAGCCTTACAAGGAAACTCACATTTTATTCTTTATTTGTCTATTTCACGAACCCGAAAACAATGTCAACTTCCCATTCACTCATAAATGGTTTTGACGAACCGTTTTCATCGTGTGACTTGTCACGCGGCAAGGAACACGTCACCTCTTTGGACTCACCTTAAAAGACATGTAGGCCCCATCTAAATTTGGGCTCAAAGTTAACTCAAAATAAGTTAATAAAACCATATTTTTCCAACAATAAGTTCCTAAATTTACTTTAAAACTATATCTTAGTTTGTTTGCTGTAATCCTTTTCCTTCGATCCACACCATGCTGTTTGTTCCACTGTTCTATGACACTTTTTTTTTTGGAACGAAAGGAAGTAACTTTTATTTAAATTTATACGAAACAAAATTTATAGCAGAACGCAAAAAAAGACGCCCCTAATATCACAGATAAGTACTAATAACAAATTGGGAGAGGCCTCCTGGTACATATAGTCAAAAAGCAAGGAAATTGCTTCCTTAGCCAAAAGTCTGCTGCTTGATTTGCCTCCCCCCCCCCCCCCCCCCCCCTTTTTTTATCAGCAAAAGAAAAGAAACTTCATTGATGAAAATAACATAAGTTACATATGAATTTGCATCAATAAAGAAGAGGGAAGTGCACAAAACATTATAGCAAGATTACCTGATTCTAACTAGATTGACACCAAAAAAAATGCCCAATCATATGTTAGCACAAGCCTCAAATGTTGGTGAGAGTCCAACCGAAATAGGAGAATAAACATAAAATTTTGAAGCAAAGAAAAGAAAGCACATTTAGCTCACTATGATGTGCAACCCAACCAAGAGCATCCAAAGGCACTAAAAACAGATTAACATCACCCCCAGAGCTGCTTTGATTTCCATGACAATTCCAAGCGTTGAGGACCTCCTACAAACACATCGACATACCTGTTTGACAGTGCATTAGCTAAAGGACTTGAGCTTGGATATTTGTCTTAAAACAAAGCTTGCTTCTTACTAACCCAAATAAGGGCTACTACTGAAAGTTGGTACTATGGTTAGGGGAATGTCAAGCATGGTTTTAAATATCAACCAATAGGCCACACATTGGCTGATATGTAAGCATTTTTTGGTCTTTTGATGTTTATACATTCCAATATACAAAAGGAAATGGAAATTATATGTGTCTCGACTGATTTGCAATATGTATCGTTTCATAATTGATTCATGATCCGATTCATAACTGGTATAATTAGTTTGGTGGTTATGAATTTATTAATTATCTTGGCTCATGATTTTAAAAAATTCATGACTGCGTAACTTGATTCCCTAGATGTAGTGCTCAATACTTTCAATATCACTAAACTTTGTGATGGATACCAATTTGTCTTCTAATACAACCTTTAATGCCGTAGTTTAGTCAAGCCAGCAAATTATATTAAATGGTTGTTTAATGAAACTTGGGCTGCTTCAGTTGCGAGTCTGCTCAAACTCAGCTTGAAGTGTAAAAAGATTTGTTTAAATCTAAGCTTGAGCCCAACTTTTGTGAGAAATTGCTTCACCAAGTCTAAACTCAAGTGAAAATCAAGAATTTGGATTGGACTTGAGTTTTCAAATTCAAACACAAAAAAAAATCATTTCTAGTTGTGGTTAAATAATGTATAGCTTTTATTAAAAAGAAAAAAAAAATCACAAAAATACAAACACAAAACATAATAAGAAAATTGATTTGAGTTATGTGTATCAAGCAATAAATTATATTACACTGCAATATGATTTAAGCCAAATGGTAAGAAAATAAATTTAATTTAATTTATGATATTTAATGTTATTACATATAATTCACTTATATTAACAATTGAATTTGGGTCGGTCGAATTGTGACAAACCTAACCCAGTCAAAATCTAATTTGAG
Organism: Camellia granthamiana; assembly: GCA_036172215.1. Taxonomy (NCBI): domain Eukaryota; kingdom Viridiplantae; phylum Streptophyta; class Magnoliopsida; order Ericales; family Theaceae; genus Camellia; species Camellia granthamiana. The sequence goes on from CM069915.1 coordinate 101,827,520, forward strand.
CTAACAAATTTATCCAACTACTGAATAAATTTAAAATTATATACATATGGTTAATTAATAGGAGATTATACACAATATGAGCTACTTTGAACTAACAAATTTTAATCCAAGTACTGATTAATTTTAAAATTATATATATTTGGTCAATCAGTGATTACATACAATAAAAAGAAAATTATATTCACTACAACAAAAAGCACAAATGGCAACTAAAAAAAATATTTTCGTCGCCGAAAGTAGCACTTTCGGCGACTAAAACAGTTTAGTAGCCAAATGTATAGTTATTGGCGACTAAAAATCAGTTTAGTTGCCGATTATATGGGTTTTAGCGACTAAAAAAATTTTAGTAGCCAAAAGTCAAGGTTTTTGGTGACTAAAAACATTTAGTAGGCAAAAGTATAGGTTTTGGCGACCAAAAAATAGTTTGGTCGCCGATTATACGTGTTTTACCGACAAAAAAAAATTTCGTAGCCAAAAGTGAAGCTTTTTGGCTACTAAAAAATGTAGCTAAAAGTCAACAATTGGCGACTAAAATTCTGTTTAGTTGCCCAAAGTGGAGGGTTTTGGCGACTAAAATTCAGTTTAGTTGCCAAAAGTGGAGGTTTTGGGCGGGAATTAATTCTTTTAGCTACAAAAAAAGTAATTAGTAGCCAAAAAGTATAGAATTGGCGACTAAAAAATAGATTTAGTTGCCAAAAGTAGTCTCCTATTTTTTTTAGTAAATAATTTATTTTTTACATAAACTATATTAAATAAAAATAATTATTTATATATATATAGTTTTGTATTAATACCAGTCAATATACTATATAAATAATATATGCTGCATTTATATTCATGTGATGTTGTAGTGGCATAATGGAGACAGTGTGTTGCTAAAGATTTAGAATGTGGGAGGTTGGTGGTTCGAAACTTGGGAATACCAGAGGGTAATTTATTTATTTATTTATTTATTTATTTTCTGAAATATGGTTTTGGCAACTAAAATGTGTGGTCGCCAAAAGCTTGACTATTGGCGACGAAAAAAATAGTCGGCAAATGTATAAATAAAAAAAAATAATTCACTATTGGCGACTAAAAGATTAGTCGCTAAATGTATAATTTTCAAAAATGTAATTGACTATTGGCGACAAAAGCTTTGGTTGCTAAAGACCTGTTTTTTGCCAACTAAAACTTTTTTCGTCGCCAATACCTCTGGCGACCATGTATTCGCGACAAAACCGGCGACTAAAATATTTAGTCGGGGAAAGTGAAAAGTCGACTTTTGACGACTAAAAATGAACTTTTGCCAAAAGTGCTTTTTCTTGTAGCGATTATAGTCCAACAACAACTATAGAAGTCTAATAATCAGCCCAACAAATAGCCCTCGTAATGGCAGGAAAAATAAAAATAAAAATAAAATTAATAACTATCTGAACAACCAACTATACCTTAAGGAGTTCATAATAGAAAAGAAATGAACAATACAATAAAGAATCTCATAATAAGAAATAAATGATCAATCTTTACATTTAGCAATACTTAATTTCTTGACCTTCGAAAATAAAAAAGTTTCCAACTGAGCTAGTTCAATTAATTTAAAATTATATTATTAAAATTTTTCAAACTAGACTCTGATTTTGTTTCACTAAGCCCAATTGGGCTCTTTAGATTCAGTAAGTCAATTATGTTTAGGGTTTTTATTTTTTTTAAATTTTTTTTTAATTATATTACCTCTTTATTTTTTTACATATTTTTTCGTAAAAAGTTAAAAGGTGAACTTATTCAAATCATACCGAATACCCTCTTAGCTTGAAAGCTGTATACAGCCATGCTTACTATTAACAACAATACATAAAATAGTACCTACACTCTATGTCGGTTCAGACCAAAAAAACAAAACAAAATAAAATAATAATAACTAAATATCAGCGGTCATTTTAAAAAGTATTTACATATTTATGAAGAAATTTATAATATATAATATTTTAGTACTTATAAAATTTATCATTTATATGCAATTATTTTTTAAAATTTGTACTGAATTGATATCTCTCGAACAAAAAAAATGATATCTTCACAAAATAATTATAGACACATGAAAAAATTTAAAATTTCAATTATTAATGTTTATAAAATTTACCATTGATCTAAATTAAAAAAAATACACTGAAGTGATATTTTTTAAAAATAAAAGTAGAAATACACAATACAACATTAAAAAAAAAAAGGGTGAAGAAGAAGAGAAGAAGAAGAAGAAAGAAAGAAGAAGAAAGAAGAATGTGGGATGGAAAGTGGGTATGGAGCTGTTTCCCACTAAACTCTGTAGCGTCCATTAAATTGAGCCAAGAATATTCCACTTTTGCTATTTAATTACAGTGTAGAAATGTTGCCAATTTTATCATGCTCGTGCGATAGCTTATTATATCACTTTTAATACATTATTAGACTTATCATCATTGCTTGTTATATAAAATAGTCACTAATTATTTTATTCACGTACACCTTATTAGACGTGTGAACAAAAATAAAAGATAGGAACATGGAAAAATTGTCAAAAAATTTATTTCAAAATATGATGTGTAGTTAAGATTTAATTTTTGTATATTGAGAACCACATTTAAAAAGAATCTCCATCACACATTACCTTCTTCTTAGTATTTTTCTAATCAGCAATGTTAGATATCATGAACAGTCTTTCATGAAAATAGTCACGAAAGATTTGTGACCTTTGGATTACATTTACAATAAAGCACCACACACTAATCAAGGTAATCTAAGGGTCACAAATTTTTCATGATCATTTTCATGAAAAAATTTTCATGATCCCTAACATTTCTCTTTTCTAATACCTAGCATTCCAGTGTGAACAAAATCGAATTCCAACAAAAATTTTGGATTTATAATACCTCTATGTGTGGAGGTTTCTTTCATTTGTGGAGTGTGTTTGGTTTGTGTTTTGAAACAAATTTTCAAAAAAAAAAAATTGGAGAGAGAGTTTAAATTTTTTTTTGGTTTATTTGGTTATATATATTGAAAATAATTTTGGAGTTTGAGAGTTTGGAATGATTTGATATTTTGTTGTAGTTGAGTAGATGTGTGTGAGAAAAAAATTGATTGAGAATGAAAGAAGAGAAAGAAAAAGTGATTGATTGATGTGTAGAAGAGAAAAAGTGGTTTTGAAAAAAAATTTCAAAAAATTTGAACCAAACAAAATTTTGAAATTTTTTCCAAAAAATTATATTTTGAGATACAAATTGCGTGTAGGTTTGTTTTTCTCCATATATGGAGGCTCTCTTTATCTCTTTTGAAAATGCATTATTATCGAATGTACAATAGACTAAGTTTTGTTCTTTTTGATAAGAAAAAAAAAGAAAAAAAGAAAAAAAAACATTCCCTTTGGGTGAGCATGGTTCGGATTGGGATAAAATTAAGACCAATCCGTTATCTACAATTCTTGAAAAATTAGAACCAATCCAATCCGTTTAAATAGTGGAACCAATCCGAACCAATCCACTTAAACACGGATTAGATCGGTTTAGAACAACAAATTCACATAATTAAATAACAAAAAAACTATATATATATAGAATATTTTAATTTCATAAAAATATAAAAACATAGCATCATATCAGTTTCACAATAGCAACATGTATTTTCATAATAAAGATATATTGTTCTAAAATTTAGACAACTATAAGAAAACTGATATTTAGATCATTACAAATTAAAATTAAAAACCAACAAATAAAAGTAATAAAAGAAGACACTATACGGGTTTAGGTTTTATATGGAATAAGAGAATATACTATGCGGGAGGGTGTATAATATAAATATAGATTATTAGTATACGGTCTGGATCGGTTCTAATCTGGAACCGTGGGTTCAATCTAGAACTGATCCGTAAATTACGGATTTTTAATTTTTTAATTCTGAATCAAACCACAAATTCAAAAAATCAATTCAAATATACCGAATTAAATTGAACTAGATCAAATGATAAATTTTACGAATTCTCTACTCAGTCCTATCTTTTACGATATTTTCAAAGTTGAGCGTGCACAATTGGGAGCTTGATTCTACTCTAAGCAATTTAAAGACATGTACTTTGCGTTGTCAACTCTATAATGCCCTCATTAAATTTCGTATTGTCTACCCTCATTTTCCCTTCTTTTTTTCAATAATGTTATCATTGAAGGTATTCCTTACCTAATTCTGTCACCACGAGTGCTTTGCATAATGAAATTAATGATAAATTGATATTTCACACTACACTTCCAACCTTTCATACTCCTTTTTTATTTTATTTTATTTTGTCATCTTATCTTTCATTAGGGGGGTTGTCAAGGCTAAAACAGAGTGTGAATATTATTTCTCAATAAATTTTAGAAGATCATGACGATATTGTAAAATTTTTGTATAGAAATAATCTTCCTATAATATATATATTTTTTGATTGTGAAATAAAACAAGTTGACACATGGAAGAGCGCCTGCATGGATTGAACAAACTAACCAGAACAATTCACAAACAATAATAAGTTAGATTACTATGATTTGAATTGTATTAACTAACTTCAATTTAAAAACGAATATTCATAAGGTTTATAACTTTATTTATTATAGTAGAAAACTCCTAATTTGGCTACGAAACAAAAATATAATAATTTTAAACAAGAAATTGAATGATTTAGATAATATTGAAAATGATTGAAATGAAAAATTCGAGTTAAATTTATATTTAGATATTAAAAGACTAAAAGAAATATGCCAAAACAAGTTGCAACTAAAATGGAAATTTATACACAATGTAATTAACAAAATAGAATTTTTTTAAAATGATAAAAAAACACAAAATTGAAGGCGTAAAAGGTGAAATCAAACCAAAATTCATAGTTAGTTAGTTGTACCAAAATGGCTAGTACCGATTGTTGGGCCATTTCACATCGAATGTGTGTTATTTAGGCTTGGTTTCGGTAGTTTAAAAAAAGTAAAAAAGTCAAAAAGTTATTCAAAAAGTTAAAAAGTTATCACTATTCATCAAAAAAAAAAATATTAAAAAATTAATTTCACACAACCTTCCTTGTTAAACAACTTTGACAGCAGAGCAGTGAAGTTGACTTGTGGGAAAAATTGCACTTATTTAGGTGTACAAATAATACGGTGCTGTTCAACTCGTAAGGGCCCATCACGGGTTTCTTTTTAATAATCTGAATCGTTGAATGTGTAAAACTCATTGAGTACTATATGCCTGTAAAAAACTACATTGATCAGATATCGGTAACTATATGATCAAATCAATTAAAATTTATAAAATGAATGGTGTCATAGTTAACGGTTGAAAACAAACTAATCCGGTCAGATAGTTATCGATATCCGATCAACGTAATTTTTAACAAGAATATAGTACTTGACGAGTTCTACATATTGACGGTTTTGATTAGCAAAACGGGACCCGTGGTGGGCCTCCACGGGCCGAACATCACCTCCAGTTCAATGCCCCGAAAAGTAGGGAATCATCTCCCAAACAACACTTTGCCTACGCTGTTCGTTAATTCAGCCTATTGTACAGCCTATTCCCTCCAATCTTCTTCTATACACTAATTTATACAATTTTTTAATACACATTTTTTCATAAAAAGTCAAAAAGTTATTTCAAACAACTATATTTTTTTACTCAATTTTTTTGTCCAAAAAGAGAAAAAATACACTTATTTAGGACACCCCAAACAACCACTTAATAGATGAGACAATGTTAAAAAATTTTAAAATTCTAAAAATTTGATCATAGAAAGTTTTTTTTTTCTTGTAGTAGCTACCATCATTACCCTCCATATATTTTATTTGCTGGGCACTGCAAGACAAACAAACAAAATTGAATACTTAAGTGAGCTTTTGTACAATTTGATGAGGAATATACATAGTACTTTATCAAAATATGCTTCTAGGTTAGAGCATCTCCAGCAAGGATAGTCAAAATAGCTATTCAAAATTTTACTTTATTATTTTAGCTAGTTATTTTTTTAATATACACTCTAATAAGGCTATCTACTTTAGCTATCTTTTATTAAAATATTCTTAAAGCCAAAAGTTTGAATTAAAAAAGAATAAAAAAAATGAAGAGCTAGTGCACAGTACCTCGCCTCTCCCAGCGAGGTACTGTAGCAAAATGTAGAAAAATGTTAGTTTGGCTTTGCAATAGCTAGGCTGCTGGAGAAGAATTTATGATTATTGGCTTGCTATTTTAGAATTTTTGGTAAAATGGATAGGTTGCTGGAGATGCTCTTAGGCCTTGTTTTTCTTACTTTGTCAAGGTAGCGAGTTGAATTTGTTGCTTGTGATTACAACCACAAAATACACAACTTTCAGTTTCTTGTTCTTTTTTCTTAATTGGAAAGTACAAGTGGTGCTATGAGTCATCATTTTGCAAGGCACTTCCAAGGGTGTGCTTATCACTAGCTAGCACTTGTTTTCATTTCATCACTAAGAAAATAAAGTAGTGTGAAGATAGTTATCCCATCAGCCACAAATATGCTCATGGAGAAAGAGAGTTCAAACTTTGGTTCTATATATTAGTATAGAAATGAACCAAAGATACTGCTACTAATTAAAAAAATAGATCAACAAAAGATGAAATTCATAAATCAGACAAAAAAATAGAAATTCATACTAATCATATCCAGCACCTATTTCCAATAAATCAACAAAACATGTAGTAATACATGAATTTTACAATTAACATCATTGTAGTATAATATTTACAAATCAATATCAATACTAAGAAATACATCATTTTTCAATATAAACCAAATCAAACCAAACCAATTACCCTTAAGTTCCATAAAATGAAATCAATTACACATCATTTTTCAATATGTGAAACTAAAAATTATTCATCTATTAATCTCCTATTCGATTACGCAACCTATTTTTATAAATTGTATTGTTAAAAGCACTCGTTCCACCATGTCAATTTTACAAATAAATAGACTAAAATAGAGTGATGAGTGAAACAAAAGAAAAGCTCAAATCAAATTACTAAAGTCCAAAGAATATTTCTAATAAAAAATACTTAAGATATTATCTTTAAATTTATTCATAATGATGTAGACGATTACATGTCAGTGATTGATTTATTTACAAATAAACCAATTAAGACCCAATTTCTTGCCAATTGCTTCAATTGGATGGACTTACAAGGAAGCCAATTCCAAATATTTAAAAATATTTTCTTATATGTCAATTTATGGATTCAAATGAGTGGAGTTCAAAACCAGGGTTGAAAGCTGTAATTTTAGTGAGTTCAATTTTGTTGACTTCCCTCTAAAACTCCTACATTCATATGGGTTATTTTGGAAAGTTGGTTAAAAATTAATTTTTTAACTTATTTTAGCTTTTTTTTTGAAAGAATGTGTAAAAAAAATAAAAAAATGATATAACTCAAAATAGGTTAAAAACTGACTTTTAATTTTTAAGTAAGTTCCCAAATTGAGCCATAATATATATAACCTTTTCTTCTTCTTTTTTTTTCCTGGGGGTCTACGTTACGAATCAGGATCCCTTCCTTAATTTTTCTCCTTAACTCCCTACTTGTTGGGCCCACTTTTGGGCCAAATTTTGATAATCCGAACAGTTCATATTTTAAGATTTGTCGAGTATATCATACTTGTAAAAAATCAAATTAATCAAATATCAGAAACTATGTGTTCGGATCATTGAATTACAAACCATTTTTTAAAAAAATTTAGTAAACAATTTTCCGAACACATATTTTCTGATATCCGATCAACTTGATTTTTTACAGGTATATATACTCAACAAATCTTAAAATGTGAATGGTTCGGACTATCGAAATTAGACCTAAAAATAAGCCCAATAACCCTACAAATGAAAAATTAAAGAGAGGGATCTAGGAGAGGATCTTAATTCTTAGGTGACGAATTCATGACTATGCCGTAGCGTTGCCCCTGCCTCTACAATTAGAAGGGCACATCACGTATAATATAGACTGAACCTATTATATATAAAAAAAAATGTTATAATATAGACGAATTTCTTATTGAATTTTAGGGATATTTACATATAAGTCTTAATTTATAAAATTATACTTTATTAAATTTTAATTAAGATTTTTTATTCTATTAAGTCATAATTAAGATTTTTTGAACCTTCAAGTCTTATTAAATTTTTAATAATCGGAATAATCCTTCAAATAATGATTGTTCATCATTTATGATTATCTATAAAGGAATATTATGGTTTGATATTTATTTTGATTTTCAAAATTTTAAAATATCAACTTTTAAATTGAAAAAACTATAAAAAAATTATGTGTACAAAAAAAAAAAAAAAAACTAATGTTTTTTATTGAAAAATTTGAATTATTTTTTTGTGCAAAATTGAAAATTTTGTATGTATAAAGGAGTATGATGATGGAACATTGATGTGCAAAATTTAAAAAACACAAAACAAACTTAAAAAAAATGAAAAAATTGATAATATTTTCGATTTTATTAGATAGTTAAATCAAACCAATAAGTAGAAGAAAAAAACATTTAATCTTATACTCTGTTTTTTTTTTTATCTGTTAGTGAAACAACTATTTAGAATATTATTATGCAAAATTGATAATGTTCTTAGTTTTTAAAAATTGAAAAAATGGGTTGTTTGGTTCTGGTTTTCAGAAAAAAATTTCAAAAAATTCTACTTTTTTTTCCCGTATTTTAATGTTTTTAAAGATTTTTTTAATATTTTAAGCAATTTTTTTTAATTTTTAGACACACCTAACATAAATACAGTAAAAAATATAATATTTGTAAAAAATCTTTAAAAAATACACTAAATACCAAAACATACCCCAAAAAAAAAAAAAAAAAAAAAAACTAAAATTCAATATATTTTTTACATTTATTAAAATTTTAAAATATTTTTTTCAAAAATATTTTATTATTTAGATACATTTAAGTGAGGTGCATCTAAAAAAGTAAAAAAAAAAAATGCTTAAAATTTAAAAAATATTCACTAAAAACAAAAAAAATACGAAAAATAAAAAACTCAGGATTTGTTTGGTTTGACTTTGGGAGATAAGTTTTTAAAAAATATTTTGGAAAGAGAGTTTAGAAATTTTTGTAATTTGTTTGGTTGTATATTTTGAAAATAGTTTTGGAATTTGGGAGTTTGTGATGATTTGATATTTTGTTATAATTGAGTAGATATATAGGAGAGAAAAAGTGATTGAAAAGGAGAGAGGAGAGAGAAAAAATGATTGATTGATGTGTAGGAGAGAGAAAGTGATTTTGAAATTTTTTAAAAAAAAATTACAAACCAAACAAAATTTTCAAAAATTTTCTCTAAAATCTTTTTCCCAAAGCCAAACCAAACAAGGCTTCAATTTTCAAAAAACTGAAACCAAACAATATTTTCAATTTTACTAAATAGAACTTATTGGTTCAAAAAATCTTAGATAGAACATGAACTACCATATAACTTTTAGATAATTAACTCTAAATTTTATTACCACTCAATACAAAGGTAGTAGACTTCATATTAATAAATACCAGTGCTTTCTACTCACACAAATGTTTGGATTATATAAGTAAAAATTTTAAAATTCAAGAAACAATTATTAACAATTATTAGCTTATAGATTAACTTTCAAGTGGTAATGGAATTATGGATAAATTTTAAAAACTGATGAGGGGTATGTCTAGCGCATATAAAAATAGGCTTCAAGACACTAACTTCAACCTTTGTTTCATATAATAGTAGATAGATATGTGAGACTCATTGTATTGTGTTTAGTGATGAAAAAAATTAAGTATAGCATTTTTCGTTCAGAAATTTCTCCTCTAAAAGCACATTATATTCTTCACTGGGATAATATATATATATATATGTATTTCTTGAATTTTTTTTTTGGTAAGGTTTAATAGGTATCTAAATACTGTCTGAAAAATAAAAAATAAAAAATCTTCAGTTATGCAATTTTAGAGAATATAAAATTAAAATAAGAGGATGACAGTAAATTATATTATTAACATTTTGATAGTCTAATTGGATTTTTAATTTTATTCAAAACAAAACATGTAAAGAGGTTTTCTTAACATCTATAAGATGATCCTGTTATAATCTGTTAAAAAGTTACTATAAATCACATCACTCTCTTTATTTTTCTGTATATTTTTTTATAAAAATCATAAAATTACTAAAATAGTTTGTTTTCAAATGTGGCCTAAAATGGGTGTGTTTGGTTTGCTTTTGAGAGAGTGATTTTCAAAAAAGGTTTTGGAGAGAGAGTTTAGAAATTTTTTTAGTTTGTTTGGTTGTATATTTTGAAAGTAGTTTGGGAGTTTGGGATGATTTGATATTTTGTTGTAATTAAGTAGATGTGTGTGAGAGAAAAAATGATTGAGAATAAGAGAGGAGAAAGAAAAGTAATTGATTGATGTGTATGAGAGAAAAAGTAATTTTGAAATTTTTTTGAAAAAAATCTCAAACCAAGCAATTTTTTGAAATTTTTTTTCCAAAACTTCTCTCTCAAAGTAAACCAAACATCCGAGACCAAGAGGACCCAATTAATTTTGATAAAGTACTTGGGCTTGGAAGCCCAACCAATACAAAAAACTTTTTCTTATGTAGTCAAAATCAATCCAAACCCAACCTCCATAAACCTTATAATAGATAGGTTGAGCTTGGTCTGGCTTCTCGAATAACTTAACCGAATTCTATAACCTAAGATGATCATTATATGACAAAATATAAGTACTCGTAGCCTTTATTTAAACCATTTGAAACTATAATATAATCTCTTTGTTACTCAGCCTTTGTTACTTAGCCCTGTTTAATAATTGATTATCTTAATTGATTTTTTTTTTATAAAAGAACATAGAGAAAATGATGTGACAACTTACAATAATTTTTTGACTATTAACCTAAGTCCCCAAACGGGGCCTTATTGTTAGTATTTTGAACAAAAGAAGATCATGTGTAAAATCAAAAGAAATTATAGGAACGTTCTTTTGATTTCACTTTGGTTTCTCAAATTTTACGCATGGTTATTTTTCATCTAAAATGTTAACTGTGCATGATGGAAGACAACATTACAATAAAACTAAAAGGTATGGGATTCAAATTAAAACTATGAAGACTAAAATCACTACAAGTTAAGGTTTAAGGGACAACAATTTAGGAACAATTACTTTTAGGGACAAAATACTTTTGCTGTTAAAAGTATCATTATTATAATATTTACAAGTGAAATTGGACAGTTAATGATAAATTACTATCCACTTGAGACCAAATTTTTAGTCTAAAAAATACAATTTTTTGAGACTAAAATATTTTGTTATTTATTTAGCGACTTTTTCAAAATTTTGTCGCTAAAAGTATTTTTTTTTTTTACTTTTCAAGACGACTTTTTAATGAGTTTTCGTAATGACAGGAATTGGTTTCCAAATACTTTTTATAACAAAATTTTTACTTTTTAGAATCAAAAAGTTTAATTCCTAAAACTCTTATTTATTATAGTGAATGATAATTGACATAAATTATGGAGACTAATTATATATTTTATCTATAAATAAATAAAAGTGTTATTAACGTATGCTGTTAAAATCCAGTACTTTGAGATATACGCTAATAAAATCCATCAATGAAGAAGAACAATTCAATTTTTATTTATTTATTATTTATTTGATACTTAGGAATTAAACAAAGGAAAATAGAAATACTACATGATTAATTACTTATGATGTCTGCAAAATAAGTTTACTCATAATCCGATCAGGGAATCTTTTAAAACTTTTAATTGACTCCCATATTAGTTAAGCTATCTGCACATTCGTTGCGAGTCCGGATCCTCGGCCGCATAACCCTGCGGCCATTCTTGGGGCACCCCCAAAACGACGTCGTTTTGGGGGAAATTTTAATTAAAAAAAAAAAAAAAAGAAACCAGAAGGGGAAAGAAGAGAGAGAGGATGGCCGGCTACATCTCCCTCTCAACCTTTCTTCCTCTTTAACCCTCTCACCGTTTCTTCCTCTAACCCTCTTTTCTTCAGACCATCAATGGAAAACCCATCAAAATTCCAAGAAAAGCAAAACCCATCTCCAAACAGCCATAGCACCAACAGTACAACCAGTAGCAGCAGCAGCAATGGCCTCAGCCATAACCTCCACCCAAACCCATCACCAAATCCGAACCCAACAACTCGTACCCGACCACCTTCGTCCAAGCAGACACCTCCTCCTTCAAACAAGTAGTTCAACTCCTCACTGGCCAAATCCTAGATCTATTCTTTTCGACTGATTTTGGGATTTTTTCGACTGACGAATGTGTGTGTATAATTTTTAACTTGTTCTAATTTTTTGTCTTTCACAGGTTGATAATCTAAACTTTGGTCAGAACAATTAGAGAAGAAGAGTGAGGAGAGAGATGAGTGGGTTGTTGAGTCTTTTTGGCTCTTTTTTGCAGAGAGAGAGGACGGAGGGGGGCCGGATCGGAGCCTCAATGTTGAAGGAGAAAGAGACAGAGGGGAGCAGGTGGGCGGTGATGGCGGTGGGTGAAGGCTAGTTGCCTTCCTTCTGCTCCTTCCCCTCTGGTTTGCTCGGATCTGCCTTCTCCCTTCTTCTTCCATCTTCTCCTCCTCTTCTTCCCCTCTCTGGTTTCTGTCCTTTTTTTTATTTAAAAAAAAAAAATTGAAATTTCCCTCTCTTCTCCTCCTCTTCTTCCCCCCTCTGGTTTCTGTCTTTCTTTTTTTTTTTTAAAAAAAATTGAAATTTCCTCCAAAATGACATCGTTTTGGGGGTGTCGCAGGGATGGCCGCAGGGTTGTGCGGCCAAGGATCCGGACTCATTTGTTGCTCCGCTAGACAGTAGCCAACGGAGTATTATTATTGAATGAAATCCTTACTTGTCTCCTTAAAACATATATTAAGAAAGTAATAATTAGTTTTATTTACCTTTACTAGTATGGAAAATGTTGAGCAAAGGTATAAATAAATTAAATATTTTTTTAAGAAGTTAATAAATTTGATATTTACTTTTATGTGGACAAAATACCTCATTCTTGGGATACGAAATTGATGGCAAGTTTTTTTTTATAAAAAAAATAAAATATTATAGTGTAATTTTAAATAAAATAATTTTTTTTGAAAAAAACTAAAATTATCACATGAGAGCGAACAGGCCCACTTTGAACATTTAGGAGCCTAAAGCGAACACTTATTATGGGTCCTACATTTCTTCATATCACTCAAAAAAAAAAAAAAAAAAAAAAACCAATCAACTTAAAAAATTATTACAAAAATTTTAAAGGACAAAATTCAGTATTATTGTTTATATCTAACAATTTACACAAGAGAAAAAATACTATACAAAAATCTAGAACTACAATATCAAGAAAAATAAAAAATAAAAAATTATATCAATATATCACTTAAGCATTACGGTTCTTGCATTTTTAGTTGTAAAATTGAACCAAGAGCTCGTAATTGTTATTCAATTAATTTTTCTATGCTTTCCTAGAAGTATAATTAACTAAACAATGCATTCTATTATTCAACAAACAACAATCAATTCAATTCTAGAGATTTCAGTTCCTAAGTAAAGCCAACATGTAAAACTTGAAATGATACAAAATCTAAAGGCACTTAGGGAAAATGTTAAGATTAAAAAAGTTGAGTCTCATAATGATGAGTTAATTTGAAGAGAAATTTGATAAAGTGAACTCAATTACTTTGGACCATTCATTAATAAAATTATGTTGTTTTTGGATTTAGGCTAAGTTTGGGAAGTCTCAAAAAAGTCAAAAAGTCAAAAAGTTAAAAAGTTATCACTATTCACCAAAAGTCAACAATTATGGCTGCACAACTTCCAATACTAATTTTCCCCTACACATTAATTTATACAATTTTCTAATACATATTTTTTCATAAAAAGTCAAAAAGTTAACCAAAACATTCATATTTTCAACCTCAACTTTTTAGTCTAAAAAGATAAAAAGTACACTTATTTAAGACACCCCAAACAACCCCTTAATATATGAAGTGCTAAATTTAATTAGGTTTTGGTAAGTTGAAATCAAAGTAATTGAAATTCTCCACTTATATAAACAATTTTGCTTTTGAGTTTGATGTTAAGGGTTGGAGACAGGTGAGTTTGATGTTGAAAATTCGGGGGCCTTCATTTAATTGAGGTCAAAAAACATTATAAGAATTTTTTCTAAATTGGCATCCTAATTTTTAGGTCAAATTTGGGGCCCTGACGGCTTTGCCGGCTTGCCCCCAGAGAGCCGGCCCTGGAACTGAACAAACTTTTATGGTAAATGATTATTCAATTGTCATCCCACTACAGGAAATTATACTTTTGGCGGTCAAATTTGGCGATTAAAAAAATTTTAGTCGTCAAAAGTTGTAGAATTGGCGATCAAAAATTATATTAGTCGGCAAAAGTACAAGATTTAGCTACTAATTTTTTTAGTCGAGGTATATTGATTATTGGCAACTAAAAAAAATTAAGTCAGTAAAAATGCAACAATTCGTTACTAAAAAAAATTTAGTTGCTAAAATTGCTACAATTAGCGACTAAAAAATATTTTAGTCGCTGTATAATTAGTTTTGGCTACTAAAATTATTTAGTTGCCGAATGAAAAACAAAAATTTACTTTTTATCTTTGGCGATTAAAAGTTTGGTTGCCAAAAATTTATTTTTAGCGACTAAAAAATATTTTAATTGCCAAAGAACTAAAAAATTACCCAATAGGTGACGAAAAAATTTGGTCCCTAAATGTACAATCTTTAGCTACTAAAAACAATTTAGTCGGCATTAATTTACTTTTAGTGACTAAATTTTAGTTGGCAATTGTAATTAAAAATTTTAAAAATTGTACTTCAGATTTTAGAGGGAAAATTAATTGGCTACTAAAGTATTTAGTCGGAAAAAATGCCTTTATTTATTATTGGTGACTAAAAAAGTTAGTCAGGAAAGAAAATAAACTAGGGTTTAAAAAATACACTCCCACACGCTCTAACTCTTACATACGTCTGTATGTCTCTCACTCTGTGACTCTTTCTCTTTCTCTCTCACGCCTCTGCTCTCATTCGGCTCTCTTTCTCGCTTTTGTCTCCATCGTCGTCAGGTATAGGAGCATCACCGCCATCGCATAGGAGCACCACCGTCAATCCACCATTGGAGCATTACCCCAGGTATGTCCTCTCTCTCTCTCACTGTCTTTCAATCTCTTTTCCCCTAATTTCAGCCTCTAGGGTTTTCTTCTTCCATTTGCATACCTTCACACAAACCCAACCTCAAATCGACCCACCCATCCCTATTGATGAATGACTGTGATTTTTTTTTTTTTTGATAGTTTGATGATTTTGATTCATAATTTATGACATAAAAAAGTTGAGAAGATAAAGAAAAGAATTTGTATGCATATGTATATAAAATTTGAATTTGGGCATTGATTTCGATGGGATTGAAGAGGTTTTTCATAGGGAAATTGTTGAGATAGAATTGAATAATAAATCAAAGTTTAAGAAGAGCAATCGACATAGGAGTTGAAGCTTTACTTGCTGCTCTGTTTTTATCTTTGGATTGTGAGTTTGATAGCTGCCTTTGTTCTTATTTATCATTTAGAAACCTTAATATTTTTTTTTAATGCTTCTATTGTATTTTGGTGCATCTGCTGTATTTTGTTGCTTCATTTGGTCATTTGTTTGAAAATCTAATCTAAGTGGAGGTGGGTAGTGTGTGGTTTTGGTGACTTGTGTGTTTTGAGAGTGGTTGGCAGGGGACCCTTCTTTCTTCGTTGCTTTGTCAGCTAGATGGCACTTAGAAGCATTTTTTGAAGGTAGCACGAGGATATCCAAAGCATCATTGCTAGTGTGTGTGTGTATATGTATGCATGTGTTAGGACTTTTTGTTGTCAAATTCCATGGATCAAAACCAAGGTTGTAACAAGAGTTCTTTAAGAAGTTGATTTCCTTCAAAAACAGGATTACTTGGGAGTTCTACAAGAAGTTGGTTTTCTACAAGAAGTTGGTGAAGTTGGTTTTCTTTCCCAACTAGGATTGCTTTTGGTTTTTTCTATAAATAGTTGGGTTTCTCCCAAATTTAGATTATTCATTGATTCATTCATTGAATCCTCCAGATCTTTCTTTTTGGTTCTTAAAGGTTTATATCTGGGGATATTTTATTTTTTTTCTTTGATGTCTTATTGAGTATTCAACTCATGATCTAAAAAGACTACATCAAAGGTTTGTGTTTGTTTCACAAAAGAGAAAGGAAGTTCTTCAGTTGTGGATTCTGAAGAATTCGAGCTTGAAGCTTCGGTGGTGGAATCCGGAGTGGCTCATCAGAAAGACAATTCCGTGGTGAAGATGGGGTTGGAAGAGGCACATAGAGGTTGGTTCAATTAGGCGTTGTGGATTCGCTAGATAATTGAGAGTGATACCTGTGTAATTCCTTTATATCTTCTTAGTGGATTGTTCTGGTGGCTGTGGCCCGTGGTTTTTTGATCACAATTGGAAGGTGTCCAATTGTGGTTTTTCCACGTAAAATCTTTGTGTCTCTTTCTCTTGATTGTTTGATTGAGATTGTTATATTTTGCTTAAAATTGGTACATAATCACAAATCAATATCTAGGAGGTTTCTAGATTTTTCAATTGGTATCAGAGCGGGTCGTTCTATTTTTTTTATAAAAAAAAAAATTTCTTTTAGAAAGCTCTATTTTTAAAAAAAAAAAAAAAATCTTTTAGAACGAGATCTTGTTTGATTTGTGTGCATGTTTTTTTTTTTTTCTTACTTTATTGTTGAAAAAAAAAAATCAAAAAGATTTTCTTAGTATGGTTTTGCAAGTTTGAATTTTTTGAGATGTCCTTGATGCATATTGGAATTGATGAGAATAAACATTACATGTTAATATGTGTGTGCTTTCTATGGTCATTACTCATTTTGGAGTGTGTGTTCTTTGATTAGTATGTCTCATTCTGTACACACTCTTGGATTAGCAAATATTGGAGTCTTTTGCCTTAGTGGTTATTTTTTCTATGGACTTCTGGCATGATATCTTTTGCTTTTCTAGAGGAATTGACCTATACTAGCATATCATGGGTGATGTTGAGTCTCTTAACCATCTTCCATCTTTTTGCATCTCCATGGCTTTCCTCTCTATTTTTTGTATTCTAGACATGAGGAAAAGGCTACCTCAGAGTCACCAAGCAGGCCATCCTTAATATATCCATGCTTCTCTGGTTCGGTTTCCATACTCTTGAGCGTGTCAGCCGCCGATGAGTGTGCAAAAGAAAAAAAAAGAAAAAAAAAAAAAATGTGCACAAGAAAGAAAAGAAAGAAAAAAAATGTGCAAAAGAAAGAAAAGAGAAAAAAAAAATGAAAAAAGAAAATAAAGGATTCATTGATTGAGGGGGAGCCTCCGCCTTTACTCACCAAATACCCCTTGATTCCTAGTGGTTTGACTTTCCTTAGTTATGCTTAGATTCTCGTTGGAGGTCCAGCTTTCATATCACTACTAGGATTTGAATCTTGTGTTTGTCGAACTCCAAGAGTCACACACACACTTTTATCATGAGATCTATGCTTTTCACATAATGCATCACTTTTTTTCATGAGGAATCTTCTATAAACTGTGCACATTGTATTTTCAAGTAATTGTGCTTCTTGGATAATCTTGTGTGTTTTAAGGTACAAATCTGAAACTCCTTACTTGCTCAACCATATTATATTTTGTTTTACTTGTTTAGTGAGGGGGAGTGTGGTTTATCATTCAAGAGTTTGTTAACATGAACACTTTGTTTTGTTTGGTAAGGGAGATTGGCTTTAGTTGGTTTGCTTGATGCCTTGTATTGCTTATTTATTATTTTGTGTCAGGTGCATGTGTCTTAGTTTTCATCTATTCATACTACATGTTCTTAAAATCTCCAAGTTGCATCTATTTATGTTTTCCATCTCATACTTCAAGATAATCGTGTCATATGTTTATTGCTTTTTCATATATTCTTGTGGGACTAATAGTTGTTTTGGAGATGGTGGCACTAATAGTTGTTTTGCAGATCATGACCTTGAAAAATAAGTTTGGAAAGAGATTTGGTTATAAGTGCTGGTTCCTAGTTGGTGATGTTGTTCTTGTTTTGATTGGAAATTTGTTTTAGATTGGTTTTATCCAGGATTTGACAAAGGGGGAGATTGTTAGGACTTTTTGTTGTCAAATTCCATGGATCAAAACCAAGGTTGTAACAAGAGTTCTTTAAGAAGTTGATTTCCTTCAAAAACAGGATTACTTGGGAGTTCTACAAGAAGTTGGTTTTCTACAAGAAGTTGGTGAAGTTGGTTTTCTTTCCCAACTAGGATTGCTTTTGGTTTTTTCTATAAATAGTTGGGTTTCTCCCAAATTTAGATTATTCATTGATTCATTCATTGAATCCTCCAGATCTTTCTTTTTGGTTCTTAAAGGTTTATATCTGGGGATATTTTATTTTTTTTCTTTGATGTCTTATTGAGTATTCAACTCATGATCTAAAAAGACTACATCAAAGGTTTGTGTTTGTTTCACAAAAGAGAAAGGAAGTTCTTCAGTTGTGGATTCTGAAGAATTCGAGCTTGAAGCTTCGGTGGTGGAATCCGGAGTGGCTCATCAGAAAGACAATTCCGTGGTGAAGATGGGGTTGGAAGAGGCACATAGAGGTTGGTTCAATTAGGCGTTGTGGATTCGCTAGATAATTGAGAGTGATACCTGTGTAATTCCTTTATATCTTCTTAGTGGATTGTTCTGGTGACTGTGGCCCGTGGTTTTTTGATCACAATTGGAAGGTGTCCAATTGTGGTTTTTCCACGTAAAATCTTTGTGTCTCTTTCTCTTGATTGTTTGATTGGGATTGTTATATTTTGCTTAAAATTGGTACATAATCACAAATCAATATCTAGGAGGTTTCTAGATTTTTCAGCATGCATATGTATATAAATTATATGAATTTGCATGTTGATTGAATTGTTATTCTAGTAGTAGTAGCCATCATCTTGCACCAATTAGCACCCATTGTAAAGATAAGAAGAGAGGGAAGTTTAATTTAAATTCACATGCAAATGAATCTGAATCTGAACAAATCATATATATACATATTTTCTTGATGCTTGCAAACCAACAGTTTACACTTCCCTTATAATTTTCTCTATTCAAATTAACACATTGAATTGTGATATTCTTAGTTAGTGAATTATTTGGTCATGTACGGAAGAGGCAGCCTTGGGCTAATCTGAAGATTGTAAAGGTAACATTTATGTATAGTAGTATATATATTTGATATGAAATGCTTTTCTTAATTTTTAATAGATGATATAATTTCAGAGGCTTATTGAGGTATTTCAATAATCTTTTTAGTTACACTTCTTTGTTGTCTTTTGGAATAGCAACTAATGGATGCAAACTTATATGCAGTACTTGGAAAAAGGACTGCAACAGATGATGAAAAGCCTATAAAAAAGAAGGAAAAGCCTGTTAAGGTTGAGGTAGGCACAGTTGCATGCCTCTTTGTTGCCCACATATATTACTTATCAGTTGATTTAAAGTTTTCTCACGTCTTTTGATCTATTTTCATATATCTAGGAATGTACTACTGTTGTGGATACTCTGCCAAAACCATCTGAAAAAGAACTCAATCCCTATTTGATATTCCCTTCACCAGAGGAAAACTAAAAGGTACCCTACTGTCTGATCTTCATATCAATTTGTTTTTAACTCTTTTTGTTTGTTTAACTTACATTTACATCCTCATACTTTTACCCACCAAAAAAAGAAAAAAAAAGATCCTTCTACTTTCTACCTTTTTTAAAGACATATGGTTAAGCAATCAACCTACAACTTTTTTGACATAGAAAAAAAGTGCTCCAGAGAAGCAATTGGTTTTTAACTACATAACCGTCTGTTAGCTATTTCTTAGAACACAAAAGCAAGATTCCAATTTTAGGTAATTTAGAGATGGGCCTTGTCCAGATCATCAAAGTAAGGGTGTTCATAGCTTTCTTCGCCGGAATTTGCTTTGAATGAAGTAAAACATGGGATGAATGGAGTAAGCTCCAAAACCACTGATTGGTGCTTCCCTTCTTGTTTTACCATATTCAATGGTTCAAGTTCACAAAAGAGTATTGTTAAACAAATATAACTTAACTTGTCACAAAAGAGTATTAGTTTCAAAGCCCTAATCCATTGATTGTGGCTTTTCAATTTTTCTTCCTTCTAACGTCAATGTGATTGTGTGTGACCTTTTTTGGCTTATAAGAGACCGCTTTGATGTTTTTAGCTTTTCTGCCTTTTCAGCTCTTGTTTATTTTATTCTTCTATTTATTAAGATTATTTTTTAGAACTACTGCAAATGGAAAGATCTTGTATTTGTCAGGCTATTGTGAATGAAGATGCTTATGGCGATATCCTTGCTATGCGGGTGCAGATTTAACAACTTATGCACATTCTGAATTTTTTGCCTACATTTAATTTGTACAATGAGATTCTACACTTCATTATATTATTTGATAATTGGTCTTATAAAGTGGCTTATTTATAGAAGTTTATGTTCATCTAATATAGTAACTTCAAAACAGATCGCCCATTAGGTATAATAACATTGTAACAAAGCAACACTGAAAAAGTTTTCATTTGGAACTTAGATTGGATTTGGGATTTGTTTGATTTTTTTTTAACAAGATGCTTACGTTTTTGGTGGTTGGCATGTTAGCTACTGTTAGGAATTGACCCTTCCTAACTAAGATCGGTGAGACATAGAATAACAAATAAGGAAGAAAAAACGAATTAAACAAATCACACACACAAGAACACAAGGATTTATGTGGTTTACCCCAGAATAGGGCTACGTCCACGGCTGCTGAGGTTTTCACTATGATCAGAAAAATATAACTCTCTCTTAATCTAAAAGAGGCCCCCTTAAACCCCCCCATTGGATCTAATGTATGAGTGAACAGTAGGGTTGAGTGAACAGTACTTATCAGGGTCCACCGACCCAACAACCTACCACTTGGAACCTGATAACACAAGTTCTTCATGATTTTCATCACATAAAGGAACGCCACAACAACTTAATCTTCCTTCATCAATCTTGAACGCCAACTGAAGTTGCACACAACTCCAGTTTGTCAATGGTGATTGTCTTGGTCAACATATCTGCTGGATTCTTACTGCCTTGGATCTTCTCAAGAGACAAGACTCCATCATCTACAAGTGAACGAATGAAACGGTATCGCAGCTGAATGTGTTTCATCTTAGAATGAAAAGTCGGATTCTTTGCAAGATGAATAGCACTCTAACTATCACTATGCAAAATACTCATCTCTTGAATCTTACCCAACTTTGCTAGGAAATTTTGTAACCAAGTCATCTGCTTCCCAGCTTCAGGAATAGAAACATACTCAGCCTCTGCTGTAGAAAGGGCCACAATCTTCTGTAAATGTAAAATCCAACTCACTACTATACCACTCAATGTGTAAACATAACCAGTAGTACTCTTTTTGTTGACCATATCACTAGCCAAGTCTGCATCAACATAACCATGTAACCTGATGCCGGTTCGACTGAAACAAAGTGCCATATCTATAGCACCACCTAAGTATCTAAGGATCCACTTTACTGCCTCCCAATGTTGTTTGCCTGGATTACTCATGTACCTACTAACAACTGCCATTGTATGTGCAATGTTTGGTCTAATACAAACCATAACATACATTATGCCACCGATAGCTGAAGCATATAGAACACGTTCCATGTAAGCCTGCTCTTCTTTGGTCTTCGGATACTGCTCTTTGGTAAGTCTGAAGTGGCTAGCCAATGGAGTGCTCACTGGTTTTGCACCATCCATGCTAAATCTCTTGATAACTTTCTTGACATACTCAGCCTATGACAACTTCAAAGTACCATTTGCCTTGTCCCTGTGAATCCTCATACCAAGAATTTTGTTTGCTACTCCAAGATCCTTCATCTCAAATTGGTTGGACAAAAATTTCTTCAATCATTTTATCTCTCCAATGCTAGATCCTGCGATAAGCATATCATCAACATATAAGAGCAAAATAATAAAACTTTTGTTAAACCTCTTGAAATAACATCAATGATCTGCTTAACA
Organism: Camellia granthamiana; assembly: GCA_036172215.1. Lineage (NCBI taxonomy): Eukaryota > Viridiplantae > Streptophyta > Magnoliopsida > Ericales > Theaceae > Camellia > Camellia granthamiana. The sequence continues at coordinate 101,849,637 of CM069915.1, forward strand.
TCTTGTAAAACTGTTGCTATACATAAACCCATCAAACTTATTGTACCACTGCCTTGGGGCCTATTTCAAACCATACAAGCCTTTTCGAAGTTTGCACATAAACTCATTTTTGCCACGTGCCAAGAAACCTTGTGGTTGCTTCATGTAAATTTCCTCCTCCAAATCGCCATGTAGAAGAGCGATCTTCACATCCATCCGCTCAAGATACAAATCTTCAGCAACCATAATTCCCAACACCAATCTGATAGTGGTCAACTTCACAACTGGCGAAAAAATTTCAGTGTAGTCAACCCCTTCCTTTTGCTAAAATCCCTTTGCAACCAATCTAGCCTTGTAGCGTTTACTCCTATCATGTTCCTGTTTGACCCTGTAAACCCATTTGTTGTACAAAGCTTTCTTACCCACTGGTAATTTAGTAAACTCCCATGTCTGGTTTGTCATGAGTGAATGCATTTCATCCTACATGGATGACTCCCACTTAATTGAATCATCAACCTACAAACCCTCATCATAACTTTCAGGATCACCCCCATCAGACAACAACAAATAATATAAAGATGGAGACAAACACTGTGTAGGTTTAGACTCTCTTTCTGACCGTTTTAACTTAGGAGTAAGAGTATGTGGCTCAGTTTGTGGAATACTATTTTCAGGATTATTCTAAATCCTACTATTCAAATCACTCTCACTAATCTTCTCTAACTCAATATACTCATGACAAGTAACAAATTTAGATTCATATGCAGATGCAGACTTATTCATATCTTTATACATTACTTTCTCATTAAATATGACATCTCTACTTCTGATTATTTTCTGATTTTTATCATCCAAAAATCAATAACCAAATTGATCAATGCCATACCCAATAAAAGTACATTTAACAGATTTCGGATCAAGTTTACTTCTATCAATCAAATCTATATGCACATATGAAACACAGCCAAATACCTTCAAAAAAGAAATATTTACCTCTTTATCGCTCCAAGCTTTTTCTGGTAATTCTCCATCCAATGAAATAAATGAATCACGGTTAATCAGATGTGTTGTAGTGTTAACTGCATCTACCCAAAACATCTTTGGTAATCTGGCATGTATCCTCATACTTCTAGCACATTCATTCAGAGTTCTATTTATGCGTTCTGCAACACCATTCTGCTGAGGTGTCATTTGAATAGTCTTCTCCATTCTAATTCCACTTTCTACACAACATTTCTTGAACTCATTGTCCTCATATTCTCCTCTATTATCTGATATCAAGCACTTAATTTTCAGATCTGTTTCAGTTTCCACCAAGGCTTTCCACTTCTTAAAATTAGTATAAACTTCAGATTGATCTTTCAGAAAATAAACTTATACCTTTCTCGTTGAGTCGTCGATAAAGGTAACATAGTATGATGCTCCTCTAAGAGATGAAACTGGTGCAAGTCCTCACACATCTGTATGAACCAACTCTAACCTTTCTGACTTCGATTTCCCACCATCCTTTGAAAAACTGACCCTCTTTTGTTTGCCAAAGATGCAATCCTCACAAAAATTAATGTCCACCGATTTCAAATATGACAGTTTCCCCTTAGATGCAAGTACCTTCATCTATTTTTGACGCATATGCCTAAGCCTCTGGTGTCACAGATTTGAGTCTTCCTTTTCACCAGCAACTGCTACTGCATCCCAATTATTCGTAGTCATGTAAAGAGTGCCTTCTTTTTGACTATGAGCAACAACCATGGCTCCTTTGGTGATTTTCCACTAATCACCCATGAAGGTTACAACATGACCTTCATCATCAAGTTGTCCAACAGAAATCAAGTGTCTTTTTAAACCAGTCACATGTCTGACATTCTGTATCTTCCAAACAGATCTGTTTGGCAACCTGATTGTTACATCCCTTTTATCCACAATCTTCAAAGGTTCATCATCAACCAGATAAACTTTCTGAAATCACCACCAATATAATTGTCCATGATTTCCCTCTGTGCAGTAGAATGGAATGATGCCCCAGAATCTAAAATCCAACATTCAAGAGGGCTGTCAATGCTCAAGATCAAAGCATCATAAATCTCTTTCGTTGCAGTATTAGCAGACTTCTGATTTTGATCACATTTGTTCTTATTCAATGTCAAGCAATCTTCTTTTAGATGTCCCTTCTTTCCACAGTTCTAGTAACTCTGTCCCTCTCCAGTTCTTGACTTGTTTCTATGTTTAGATTTTGATTTGTTGTAGTTCGGGTTTTTTCCTACTGATCTTCCTCTAGCTTCTATATTTAGGGCTAAACCTGATGTTTCCCCTAATTCCCTCATGGAGTTTCTTCACTCAGAATTAAATCTCGAATATTATTGTAATTCAACTTTTCTTTTCCCGAAGAATTACTTATTGCCGTTACAGTAGCATTCTAACTTTCTGGCAAACTAGATAGAAGAATCAAAGCCCTAACCTCATCATCAAATTTGATAGATACAGAACTCAATTGTGTTACCACAATATTGAATTCGTTAAGATGCTCAGCTATCGAAGCACCTTCTGTCATCCTCAAATTAAACAATCTACGCATCAAATAAACTTTATTTGAGGTAGAGGGTTTTTCGTACATGTTTGAGAGTGCCGCCATGAGACCTGCTATAGTCTTCTCCTTCGATATGTTAAACACAACGTTATGAGACAACATTAGCTGAATAACACCTAGCATTTGGCGATCAAGAAGAGTCCACTCATCATCCTTCATCTTTTCTGGTTTCATCCCTAAAAGGGGCTCATACAGTTTTTTCTGATACAGATAGTTTTCAATCTTCATCTTCCAAAATCTGAAATTTATGCCATTGAATTTATCAATCCTAACCTTTTCATCTATAACCATCGCTCCCACTCGAACCAATGCTTTGATACTAGTTGTTAGGAATTGACCATTCCTAACCAAGATTGGTGAGACATGAAATAACAAACAAGGAAGAAACGAATCAAACGCATCACACACACAAGAACACAAAGATTTACGTGGTTCACTCCAGAATAGGGCTACGTCTACGGTTGCTGCAGTTTTCACTATGATCAGAAAAATACAACTCTCTCTTAACTTAAAAGAGGCACCCTATCATCTATTTATAAGTATAGAATTAGGGTTACATGGAGCAACATGAGAATTACGAAAGTACCCAAAACATTTCGGCTGAAAGGGGGTAAACCCCCCTGGACCCCCTCTCAAACCCCCCTATTGGACCCAATGTATGAGTGAACAGTACTTATCAGGGTCCACTGATCCAACAGCTACTTGCCATTACCAAAATTTCATGTCATGTCATGTCTAATACAGATATGTTGTACATAGAGAGATGTTCATATAAGATTGAGTTTCATACATTTGAAAATTTCTACGTGCTCAAACTATTACAACTATGATTTTGTGTGATAATTTGATTAATTGGTCTCGTGGTTGGTCACTCTAGATATACGGTTTGTTATGATGTTACTTGACTACCACTATATAATTTCTTACTGAGATGCAAATGCCCTAATTTATCAAAAATTACAACCATTTCATATAACAACAGAGTTTTGGGTACAAACAAATAGGATAAATTACATGTAAAAATACAAATTACAAATATACACAAGCTTATTTATTTATTTTGTACTTTAACTTAAATTAATTAATTAAAATATTATTAAAAGAACAATGATTGATAGATAGATAGATTTATAAAAGAATAATACAAAAAATACTAGATAATCAGGCCTTGTTTGGGAAGCGACCGTTTTAGCCAAAAAGCCAACAACTCATACCAAAAAGTCAAAGATTCCATTTTCTCTCTACTTTTTGCACATTTTTTCGTAAAAAGCCAAAAAATCATCCCAAACATACTAGTTTTTTTTACATCACATTTTAGCCAAAAAGCCAAAAAGTTACTAAAAAAGCTTATTCTCAAACGAAGCCTTAAAATAATTTATATGTATAAAATAGCATGGAAACACAATCTCACTTGTTATGCTCTGCTACCACTGGGTAATAAGTGTGCTATGAATCATTGAATTGCTTCAAGTTTTGTTTTGATATGTTTCAAGGTTGTATATGTAATAACAATAATGTTAGTATCATCAAATAAATATCATAAAAAGTCTTTATGAAGATTTTTCATTTTTGAATTGGTTGTAATATTTTATTGTATATTATGCAATCATGTTTGGATTAATTTCATAAAACTTTTTATGATATTTATTTCATAATGTGTAACATTACTCATGTAATAATGTATATATTGAATTGAAATATCAAATATGCATTGAACACATGATTTGTGGTGTAACCTTATTCCCCAAAAAATGTTCAAGGAAATTAGTTGTCAATAGAGAGTTGGCTACATGTATATTTTTTTTAGATCGGGAAGAAAAGCTTTATTACAAAATCGGTAAACATGTAGCCAACTCTCTATTGATTCGATTATTATGCAACGTCCATAAAGCTTTTGTAATAAAACATGTAGAGATCGGTAATAAGCTTTATTACAAAAGATCTTAAAAAGAGATGAACAACGTCCATAGAAGGGAGGATCCAAGTCTCTATGGAGAAAGAGAAAAGGCCTCCACAAGGGAGGGAAACAAACCTCTACACAAGAAAGATTATTACATTAACAAACTAAAATTAAAACACAAAATAATAATAAATAAAAAAAAACCAAATCCAAGTCGTCACCAATCTCATCCAAAAGTCCATTGCTTCACAATCTTCAATTTGAAATCTGAAGACCTTATCTTTGCTGGTCAAGATAGAACATTGAGGTTGAGGTGGTCGCCTAGCATAAAACAAACGCTTTATCCAACGTTGACCTTCAGATTGTAACAAGATCTGAAACCAAATCTTAAAATTTTTGGCTCGAAGGTAAAGAAGGTAAGATGGTAATGGCCGAATTGGTGACAAAAATATCAAATGTGGATTAGGGATAGATCTGAAGGAGGTGTTAGAAAAAATGGTTTTATAGTGACTTTAATATGACATTAAAATAGATCCTAACTATTGGTTGAGGTGAGATTAAATGGGTTTAGATTATTTGTAACATGATCTTTACACCACAAAAAGAATGACTAAAAACCATTAAGAATTGAATGAGAAATTGTCTCATAAAGTTGGTCTCATGAATGACGTATTGGGGATTGTGTATAACTACCAATCCCACATTGATTGTAGAGAAAAGCTTTAATGGGTATTTAAACCTCAAGATTTTGATAAGGACATGACCTTTTTGGGGCATCCAAATTTTTCAAAGAAATGGAGTTATGGATACTTCAAGGATGGGCTTGGGCCAAAACTATAGTCTAAGCTGGTTATAGAAAAACTGTCACATGCGCTCGAACTGGACCGGACCGGGGCCAGGTCGTGATCCGTGGATCGTGGGTCATGGATCTTGGATATTTGGGTCGTGGGTCATGGATCTTGGATTTTTAGGCTGGATTGGGTTGTATTAGTGGTCCACCAACCTAATTTTGTTGGGCCAAGTCTGCTGCAAATATATTTACATGTGTATAGAGAGTATACAACTCATTTACTAATTAACCCATTAGTTTTTGGTGCATTACTCTAGCAGTTTTACAGGAATAATGGCCTGCATTGGTGTTAGCCTTGATGGCTGAAGGCTCCTTCTCTCTCCCTCATTGTATATAAAAGGAGGCTCATTTTCCTTGGTTTGTTACAAAACTTTATGGCTTCCAGATATACAGTCAGTTTGCTTGTGCTTATAATTTTTCATCCTGTGTGAGAGAGTGATGCCATTATCGGTTCGCCAAAGCTATCAGAAGGTGCTTCTGCGTTAGCTAATCTAAACCGTCGTATCCTAGCAGACAGAAGCCGATGTACCTCCAACACCTACGGTGAGACAGTTAATCTGTTTTAAGGAGATTATGGTATCACACAGACTTTGGTTTGTGCTTTCTTTACCATTTTATTGTATTATGTATTTCTATGCAATATCATTGTAAATTCCAGCATATTTTATTAGTCTATAATTTAATTTGATTAATCATGAATCTATTTATTTTAGTTAATTACATTAATTTGTACAACAATCTTACAACATATTATATGTTTCCCATAAAATTGGATAATTAGATTCATCTTTAATTTTTCTTACCTGGAAAAATATATATATATATATGTATATATATATTATGATTTCTGGGTGTTCACTGTTCTAATCTTGTATTTGGGTAGATAGATAACATGCTTGCTTCTGTTCCCGCCCTCCTGTAAACATTCCAACATGCTGTTGTGTTAATATTTAATAATATGATTGGTACCATGAGTATACACAGGTTCTGTTCTTATAAAAGGCCACTGTTGCATATATAAAACTCATGATTAGGAATTTCTTTAATTAAAATATATATATATATATTTGCTTGTAAGCTATTGTTTCATATATGTTGGTTAGATTTAAATTATTATAATTTGAATTTTAATAACTGCATGTGGTGAACCAGTGCTTGTATTAAAAAAAAATAAAAAATTAGTAGCTCAATTGCATGTTTATTACCGGAAAGCAATTCAAATGGAGTGACATACACTATATGTTGATTATTTGGTTTCAATTATTTTATGATGTTCATGTTTTTTATTGTATATTTTTATAATATGATTTGCATACTCATGTTTGAAATTTCTAGATTTGTAATGTAATTTGCATGCTAATTGCTTATTGCTTCCTAATTTCTAGAATTATTCACATGAGTTATTTACAATATAATTGTTCTAGAATCAGTTACATGTGATTTGCTAGGTTTATTTACATATATATTATGATGTAATTTCATGTAACTCTTGCCTATTAATTTAATTTATTTATTTGGAGTTATAAGTTTAAATGTTTATTGTGAATTAATTTCATTCATAACTCATGACTATTAAATTTTTAATTAAATTCTTAGAGTTATAGGTTTATTTTGTAACTCTTAAGGTTTATTCTTAAGGTTTATTGTTGTAACTCACCTAGCAATTTAATTAGTTAATTTTTATTATTAAATGGTTTCTTAGATGGTTTCAAGTTTCTTTAGATTGTTCGGTTTGTATTTTCTTGTGTTTTTCTACTAACTTTCTTTATAGGAACACCTATGCGAAAGGGATTGGAAAAACAAATACAAAATCAGATGAATAGGATTTGGGAATGTAAAAAACAAAATTTTAGACTACTAACTTTTGTGTTAAACAGGAATACCTAAGTGTGGAAAGAATTTTTGGACTAACTAAAATCTTTAATTGGATTGGTTTATTATTCTTATTTTGAAGTAATTTTTTGCTTGCGATTTATTTGGTTTTTTTTTTACCAATTTGTAGAAGCAAGTTTTATTTGCTTATAATTGTTGTAGCAATTTTTTTACATTGCTTGTAATTTTGTTAGCAATTTTTAAATTGCTTATAAGTTTGGACCTTGGTTTGTTTTAAACCTAATTTATCCATTGAAAAACTTAATTCTAAAAATTGTTTCCCATGGATTAGGAGTCAACATGCTCTCAAAAGTTTTGTCGAAGGTTAATTGGATTTTAAGTGGGACTGATTTGACCCCTCAAGTCCTTCCTGGAAACATTCATGACCATGTTCGATTCTAGGGAAGTGGTGAGACTAGTTTTGAATTAAATTACTAGTTTTGGAATTTTTCTAGTGTTAAGTTTAATTTCTGGAACGCAGAATAGTGAAATTCTGTTGTATTTTTCAAAAATGGCAACTATTACCGATGCTGCTGCTGTTGTTAATGTTGGTGGGGATCAGAACCCCGAGGCAATTGGCTTGCCAACCCCTGCTGCTATGACCTCTGTGGTCAACCTGGTTGCTATGACCTCTGTGGTCAATCCTATTATTGCTCCTGTTGTTTCGAGAGGCCCACTCAACCATCATGAGTGTCCGAAGAAGTTCACGGGAGTGCATGTCAAGAGGTGGTAGCAGAAGATGCTATTCTACCTGACTACTCTTAGCCTCGCGAGGTTTTTGAGTGAGGATCCACCAGCTGTGGAGAAGAATGAGCAAGACAAACAGAAGCTCATGGCTCTAGATGCATGGAAGCACTCAGACTTCCTCTGTCGGAACTATGTTCTGAATGGCTTGGCAAATTCACTTTTCAACGTGTTTTATGCCAAGAATTCGACAAAAGAGTTGTGGGATGCTTTGGACAAGAAGTACAAGACCAAGGATGCTGGGGCAAAGAAATTTGTCGTTGGCCGATTTCTAGACTTCAAGATGGTGGACTAAAAAACTGTCATCAGTCAAGTCCAAGAGTTCCAAGTAATTCTGCACGAGATTCATGTAGAGCAAATGTTCCTAAGTGAATCATTCCAGGCAGCTACAGTGATTGAGAAGCTGCCTAACGACTGAAAAAGACTTCAAGAACTACTTGAAGCACAAACGAAAGGAGATGACAGTCGAAGAGCTCGTTGTCGGGCTTCGGATTAAGGAAGACAACAGGAGGAAAAGGGGGAATGTCTCCATTATGAAGGCAAACGTAGTTGAGCATGGCTAGTCCTCGGGGGTAAAGAAAAAGCCACTGACAGGCAAAAGCTCAAAGCTGGGGGCAAGTGGCGGTGTCTCCAAAAGGCTGATCTACAAGCCGCATGAACCTACTTTTAGGTTCAATGGAAGGTGCTTCAACTGTGGAAGCGATGGGCATCGGGTGGTAGGTTGCCACCAAAAGAAGAAGGTTGACAACAAGTATCCTCCACAAAACAAAAGTCGAGCTCACATGGCTGAGATGGAAGATCTATCACAAGGTGTGGACGACATACATTTGGTAGTTGTCATCTCTGAAGTGAACATGGTGGGGTCCAACCCGAAGGAATAGTGGGTGGACATTGGGGCCACTCGCTACATCTGTGTGGAGAAGAAGATGTTCACAAATTTTGAACCAGTATCAAACAGTAAGAAGTTGTTCATGGAAAAATTCTACAACCTCAACTGTTGAGAGTAAAGGCAATTGTCACGACCCCAACCCGCCCCTAGAATGATGGTGCCATGATGGCCAATAATCCGAGATTACTGAAGGCCAACTTTCAAGAACCACACACAAACAGAGTATACATAGGGGGCTTACAAATGCGGAAGCAATAACTTAAAGTACAAGTGGTCCCTAAGAGCTGTGCATAGATCAAATGAAATGACATATCTCTTAATCACAGTTTTACAACTTGAATACAACATAAGTAAAATACATATTACATCTTGATCAAAAGGTTTCTCAGCCGACATGCACAAAATACAATGAATACAAGCCAAGAAGCATAATCTTCAAGATTTGCCGACGTAAATACAGGGTTGCCGACGTAAACACAAAATGCCGACATAAAAGAAACGAGTCAAGCCGACGTAACGAAAATCCAAAACGAGTTTGCAAAAGAAACACATCTAGGCGTCGCCGCCATCTTGCTCATCACCTACATATATATAGAGAGGGGTGAGCTTGGATGCTCAGTGAAGGGTACAAGAAATAAAGGTTTGCATGAATATTAGCCGAGGTCCTTTCAAAACAAAACATGTATCATAGCTTGTTCAAAACATGTACTTGGCATAACTGGTATCAAAACATGTACTTGGGGTGATGACATTCTTGACAAAACAAGCCCACCCGTTCATAGACCGTCGGTGGCAAAGCTAGGGTCTAATCGATCCATAATCGATTAGACAAACCCACCCGCACAAGGCCGTTGGTGTCAAGGGAGATATCTCAAGCAAGGGTGCTACAAAAGTTTAGAGTCCTCTAGCACAAGGGACTTGTACTGCGAAGTTTAGAGTCCTCCAGTACAAGGGACTTTCCAAAGATGACATCAAACGAAGCTTATACTTGATACATCAAAATAGGGCAATCATTCATGCTTAACAAATACTTTTCAAAACCAGCAAAGCGAGACTTTAACAAAACGTTATAACATAGCTTTATTAAAAATACCACTCACATGGCTCTTCGGGTGTAGGCTCAAAGCAAAGATCAAGATCTACAATCACATGGCAAATTCATTCTCAAAACAAGATTTATAAGTAGGCAGATGATCCAGCACTCTCATCGAATCTAAATCAATATCAAAGCAAAACATGCTGGGAGTTTAAACACTGCTTTTCATCTAAGGAAAACATGCTGGGTACCAACCAGGTCTTTGCCGAGGTCCCACACCTCCTTGCCGAGGTGTGGTCCCAATGGCCACATTCAAAAGCGAAATCGAGAAAACCTGGTTTCCTTTTGAAGAACATGATGAACTGGAAGATGGAGAAGATGAAGAACATGCATGCCAAAATCACGACTTGTCATTACAAAATCTGAGATTTCATGCCGCGAGTTCGAAAACATGGACCTGGGTACCCATGCAAGATGATTATGTGAAAACAAACACAAAACATAGCTTTTGCCACAAACTTTCGGATCAAAGCAAGACTTTTCATCAAGAACACATGAACACTATTTTCTTTTCCAAAACCAACTTTAAATCAATGCACGGCATGCAGGACAGATTCGATCATGCAATGCAGCTAGATGATCAATAAGAACAACAAGAGTAGGTTAAGATTCTAACCTCAAGACACGAATCTAACGGTTCAAGCACCAAAGATCAAGCTTGGAAGTCTACTCTTCTCTCAAGAACTTCTTCTTCCTCTCCCTCTAGAGCTTCTCTCTCTAAAGGCAAGATTTGATACAAAATGACATGTTTCTAGGTCCGTCGGCTGACTTAACCCTCAGCTCGGACGTATGGCGTTACCGAATTGGGTTACCTAAAAAAGGTGACTGATTGACAAGACAAAACTATGACAAAGTGTGTCTAACAAGCTACACGGCAAGGCACTTCGGCAAGTGATGATCTCGGCTATGGCAAGGCTTCGGCAAGTAGAGGGAACAATGACATCGGCTTGGAAGGACGACACTTGACTAAGCTGTGCCACACCTTGGCCTAGGTGTGCCACACCTCGGTCTAAGTCATACCTGCCCAGGGACGAAATCACTAGGTGCAAAACATCTCGGCCTAGATGATACACTCCTCGGCCTTGGTGCTGAACACCTCGGCCTAGATAGTGACATCTCGGCTAATATGCTGGGGTGAAGTTGGAGGTCAACCAAGTGGTTCCGAGATAGTTCTAAGTGCAAAGGGTTCAAAGGTGACTAGGCTTAAAATGACCTCGGCAACACACCGGGCAACGAACAAAACATGCAAGCAACACTCAAGCAAAACAAGACAAGATTTGCAAATGCAACTCAACATAACAAGGTCAAACGTGGATGTATGCAAGTATGTCCAATGTCAAATGAGGGTTTGTTACAGCAATGTGGTCCTGAAGATGATTTCAAGAAAAGAGCTGACTCTGAACGATGTCCTATATGTGTCAGACATTCGTAAGAATCTTGTCACGGGGTCGTTCTTAAGCAAGCATTGCTTCCATATGGTGTTTGAATCTGATAGGGTTATGTTGACCAAGAGCGGGGTCTATGTGGGGAAGGGATATATGTCGAGTGGTATGTTTAAATTAAATGTAATGACTCTGATCCCAAAACTTAATGAGACAGCTTTTTCTTCTGCTTCTATGCTTGAGTCTCCTAATCTATGGTGTGGTAGACTAGGCATGTAAAATTTGACTTTTTGCTTAGATTAATCAAGTTAGATCACATACCATCTTTCAAGATTAATCCAAATCACAAGTGTGAAACTTGTGTAGAAGCAAAATTGACAAGGACTTCTTTTTATTCTGTTGAAAGAAGTATCGAGCCTTTGGATTTAGTGCACAGTGATGTATGTAACTTGAAAGTCGTACAATCACGTGGTGGCAACAAATACTTCATCACGTTTGTTGATGATTGCACTAAATACTATTATGTGTATCTAAGGGGTTGTTTAAGATAATCTAAATAAGTGCACTTTTTGACTTTTTATAAAATATGGGTTGGATTTGGGTTGGGTTTGAAGTGATGTGTTAGAGAGGTGATGTGACTTAAATAAGATGATATGACTTAAATAAAATAGTGACTTTTTGACTTTTTAGCTTTTTTGAAGCTTGTCAAACTAGCCCTTACTCAAAAGCAAAGATGAGGCAATTGATAAATTTATTCTTTTCAAGAATGAAGTTGAGAATCAACTAAGCCGGAAGATTAAGGCTTTAAGAAGTGATCGTGGTGGTGAGTATGAATCCCCATTCGCCAAGATTTGTGCTCAATTTGGGATTATTCACCAAACCACATTGCCTTACTCCCCTTAGTCAAATGGTGTTGTTGAGCGGAAGAATAGAACGTTACAAGAAATGATGAATTCAATGCTAATAAGTTTTGGTTGCTACAGAACTTATGAGGGGAAGCGATTCTCTCTGCAAATTACATTCTAAATAGAATCGCTCGGAAGAAAGTAGACAAGACTCCATATGAATTATGGAAAGGCCACAAACCTTCTTATAATTTCCTATGAATGTGGGGATGTCTTGCAATAGTGGCGGTACCTATACCCAAGCAGGTTAGGATAGCTCCAAAAACCGTAGATTGTATATTAATTGGTTATGCACAGAATAGTAGTGCATATAGGTTTCTTGTTCACAAGTCTGATATTTTAGATATCCACAAGAATACCATAATGGAGTCAGGGAATGCGTCCTTCTTTGAAGACATATATCCTTGCCGAACCCGAGGAGAGGATCAAAGTTCTGAGAAGGAATTTGAAGATGATTTAGTAGATGATCAAGATAAAGAAGAAGAAAGAGGGCTAGGACTGCCAAGTCCTTTGGCCCGGACTTCTTGACTTATATGTTAGACGGAGAACCTCGAACTTTTCATGAAACTATGACTTCACCTAAAATTTCCTTATGGAAAAAAGCAATTAAGAGTGAAATTGACCCCATCTTACAGAACCATACTTAGGAGTTGGTTGATCTACCCCTAGGCAGTAAGGCCTTGACGAGTAACTGGATCTTTAGAAGAAAGATAAAGGCTGATGGGTCAATTGATAAATATAAAGCTAGGCTAGTTATCAAAGGATGCAAGCAGCGATAAGGCCTGAATTACTTTGATACGTATTCACGTGTGACAAGGATAACATCCATTCGCATGGTGATTGCGATAGCATCTTTACATGGCTTGGAAACACATTAGATGGATGTAAAGATAGCTTTCTTAAATGGAGATCTAGATAAAGAAATCTACATGGAGCAACCCGAGGGGTTTTCAGCTCTAGGGAAAAATAAGAAAGCCTGTAAGCTTGTCAAGTCATTATATGGTTTGAAGCAAGCTCCTACGCAATGGCATGAGAAGTTTGACAACGCTATGTTGTCAACTGGATTTAGAATCAATGAGTGTGACAAGTGCGTATATGTTAAAGACACTGACAGAGATTATGTCATTTTGTACCTATACGTAGATGACATACTCATTGTTGGTAGTAATGATGAAATGATTAGAACTATCAAGAGATTATTAAACTCTAAGTTTAACATGAAAGATATGGGCCTTGCAGATGTCATTATGGGTATTAAGATTACCAGAACATCTAGTGGTATTGTACTTTCTCAGTCTTACTATGTTGAGAAGATACTTGAGAAATTTAGTAAATCAGATACAAGTGTGTTTAGGACACCGGTAGACGTGAGTCTACATTTGACCAAAAATAATGGTGAGAGTGTCTCTCAGCTAGAATATTCTATGTCATTGGAAGTTTGATGTATCTAATGAGTTGTACAAGGTCGGATATTGCCTACTCCGTTAGTAGGCTTAGTGAATACACGAGTAATCCAAATGCCACTCATTAGAGGGGTGTCATGTGGGTGTTAGGTTATCTATGCTACACCCGGGATTATAGGCTGCATTATACTAGATACCCAGCTATACTAGAAGGGTATAGCGATGCTAATTGGATATTTGATATAAAAGACTCCAAATCCACTAGTGGTTATGTATTTACCCTCGGATAGGCAGCGGTGTCTTGGAAATCTTCCAAGAAAACGTGTATATCGAGATCACGATGGACTCTAAATTTATTACTTTGGATAAAGCAGTTGAAAAATCTAAATCGCTTCACCAGTTTGTTAAGGATATTCCACATTGGCCAAAACATGTGCCTGCAATCTGTATTCATTGTGATAGCTAATCAGTGATTAGACGGGCATAGAGTAATATGTATAATGGAAAGTCTAGACATATCTGTCGTAGACATAATTCCATACGATAACTACTCTCTAATGGAGTTGTCTCTCTAGATTATGTAAAGTCTAAGGACAACATTACGGATCCGCTAACCAAAGGGTTAACTTGAGAGTTAGTAAAAACGTCATCAAGAGGAATGGAGTTAAGGCCTTTAGTAATGTTACAGAAATGGAAAACCCAACCTAGTTGACTGAAGATCCAATATCTAGGTTCAAAGGGACAACCTAATTTTGTGTAACGGGCGAGTCACTGAAGAGGTAAATCCTCTTGCCTATTCCTTTGTATAGTGATACCCTGTAGGGGTGGAAGGTTAAGCTAACGCTTTTAATGACCTAAGTGATATGAATAATCAATCGTGGTATAATGAGATACCTTTTATAGGTCACCTATGTAAGTGCGTAGTGGGGCTACTTATTTAAGAATTAGTAAGGCCAAATTCTTTAAAACACTGACTGAACCAGACTAGTGTTTCAGGGCCATACCAGACACACCAGTGAGAACAAGAACAATGGTTAGACTAACTCCTATACGAGGTCTATTGTCTCGGTTTACACAAACAGCAAAACAGTTCAAGACATCACGTTCACTGGTCAGCCAGTAAATCCGATAAGCTTTCACTACGAAAGGTTCAAGGCCAATAGCTACCTTTTCTAATGTAGGGTTAGCCTGTGTGCTCTCTCTTCGAGTCTTTGTTGTAAACGTTGTCCGTTTTCTTTATTCGGTCAATTTTTATTCATGTGGGGGATTGTTGGAAAAAATGGTTTCATGGTGACTTTAATGTGAAATTAAAGTAGGTCCCAACCATTGGTTGAGGTGGGATTAAATGGGTTTAGATTCTTTGCAACAAGATCTTTACACTGTAAAAAGAATGACAAAAAATCATTAAAAATTGAGTGAGAAATTGTCTCATAAAGTTGCCCTTATGAATGAGGTATTGGGAATTGTGTATAATTACTAATCCTACATTGATTGTAGAGGAAAGTTTTGATGGATATTTAAACTTCAAGATTTTGATAAGCCCTTTAGGGCATCCAAATTTTACGAAGTAAGTGAGTTATGGATGCTTTAAGGATGGGCTTGGGCCAAAACTATGGTCTAAGTTGGTTATGGCAAAATTGCCAAAGCGCGCGCGCTGCCCATCCCCCCGAACTGAACTGGACCGGACCGAACGGGGCCGAGTCTAGGCCCATGAGGGAATTGACAAAGGGGGAGATTGTTAGGTGTATCTCAACTTTTCCTATCCCCTTTCGGAAGATGAATAAGTCCTATAGTATCGAACTCTCGCGGTTTTGAATCTAATCTCACCAGTGTAATGTGAAATAGATAATCACCAAAGAGTCCAAATCTGACAAATCTTTTGGAAAATTGATTTTGAATCAAAATGCCAAAAATAGATTGTTTTGCCAGATACAGAGTCGCTACCTAAATATTTTTTTAGAAAATTTAGGAACCCATGACTCCTGCCAAAGGCCACGTGTCCGTTATTACCAAGATTGTCTCAGCTCGGGAACTTAGGTACGAGAGGGGAAGGTCATGAATTGAGCAACCCCACTCGCCTGATCAAAGATCGGCCTCTACTAATCATGATATGAATCTTATCTACATTATATGCTCTTGTTCCAATTATTAGGCTAGCATTACTATGTGATGCACACATACACAAGTATAGACTAATTTGCAAGAATTAGAACACTTGATTTATATTTGTTTTGAAAATAGTTTGTGAATGTGCCTTTTTGAAAAAGTGAGCTTAAATGTACATTAATCAAACTATTCCAATTCAAGCAATTAGCCTTCATCCACAGGTATTCGAATAGTTTATCACTTAAGCACTTAGCTTCATGGTGAACATGTTTTGATGTGGCAACAACCACATTCATGCAATATGCTAAACCAAATAAAAGCTTACCTAGTACTCCAAGCCAAAAAGATGACAAAGTTAGAAAATGCATAATCCTAACTAGGCAATATGACTGATACAACACATACGGTATGCAATTACTAAGCTCGGCTACTAATATGGTATATGAATCAACTTGATAACATGCGGTTTAAGCACGTATTCAATGAAATATTAACTAACAATGCAAGTTAGAATAATCCTTTGAGCCTCGATGCATGCAAGGCAATGGATGCAAGCATGAGTAATGCTAAACGAAACATAATGTCCTATACTAACCATCATAAGCAAGTAAATAAAAGGGAGAAAAATGTAAGGTTGGAAGACATACACGTTATTACAACATTTGTGCCCTCACGCAGGAGAGTCCGAATAGCTAAGCTAACTAATTAACTAGCTATTACAACAAAAAAATTAATCAACTATTCTAGCTAATTAACTAATTATTACAAGACAAAATTGAATAACTAGTTTAGTTAACCACTTATTTACAACACTCTACAAAATTAACTAGCTACAACTAATTAATTACAACAAATATCTAAGCTAAGTAATTAGACTAAGACAGCCCTGGGGAGCAAGGAGTGCTCATGCATGTTCGAATTTTCACCCGAAAAAACCACTGTTCTACTGCCAGGAAGCCTCTGTTGCGCAGTTAAGATATTTGCACTGTTTTTCACCTCAAAACCAACTTTGTTTCATTTCAAACAGATACTGCTGGATTTTGTAAAGGTGGCTGGCAGGTTAGAAGTGGTGGCCTGTGGGCCACAAATGATGGCCTGCTGTCCCTAAGTACTGGCCTGCCAGCCACAAAAGTGGCTTGCCGGCCACTGATGCCTGGTTCTTTTTGATGCAACAAGGAGCAAACAGAGCAAGCACAGGGTATTCTCAAGGGTTGTTTGCCTAACTTATCGCTCCTTATCATCAATCAGCTCAAAGGGGAGGTAAACTTGATTCACAAACCATCAATGGATGCAATTTCATTGCATGATGGCCTATGAACCAAAGGGTGCAAGTTCAATAAATGCAACAAATAAGACTCTCAAACCCCCTCCCTATCATGGATTGATCAAGGGAAGTGGTTGACAATGACTTTTAAACTGTTTTCATCACTAATAAGTATGAAATGATTCAAGACTCAAGAGTTCAGTTAACGTCCGATTGAACCCTAAACAAGTTATTGTCTTGCATCATTCTTAGTCTCCAATTTTATTACTCCATTTTAATTACCAACCATCCCTTAGTAATTTAAGTCCAAAGATGAATTTTAAGTCCTCTAATGGAAAGAAGCATCAAACCAAGAGTTGTTTTAGGTATGAGAGAAGTGTCATGTCATTGGTAATGAATCCCTAAATGGATTAAACCATTAAGCATAAGACCTCAATCTCAAGCGTAAAATAAGTAACTAGTTTGAACCAACTTTCAAAGCAAAGCAAAAGCCAAGAAAGAAGGGAGGTTACAGAGGTGATTAAAGGTGAAAACAAGTATGGAAAACGATAAACAAATGCTATCAACTCAAATAGGTTGGTGGCTAAGGCTTAAACCACCAAACCTATGAGGACAATTACACTACAGGCATGCAATACAAAGCTCAAATGCAACAAGCAGCTAAAAATAGTCCTAAAACAGTGCTAAATTAGTCTTAAAACATGCTGGAATTAAGACCAAAAAAAAAAAAGCTAGAACAATAAGCTAAAACATGGAGCATGTTAGGCTAGTAAGTAAGACACAAGGAGGGGAAGGCTAACCCCTCCAATTTTGGACTTCAAAACAACATTTTAGCCACTGAAATAACTTTGAAAATTTGTGTTTAAAAGCTCAAAAAAAGATAGTGTAAAGGTGGGAAACACAAAGGAAAAGGCTAGAGAAGCAAGGTGGAAAGAGAAGTGAACCACCTCTCTACCCTTTAAGGCCTTAAACCACAAGTTTCAGCTCAAAATTACAGAGCTTAAACAGCCCAAAAAACAATAGTAAAACAATAGGAAAATAGTAAGAAAAAAAAAAAGCAAACAAAATACGGAAACAAATTAAGCCTTATACCTCTTGAAGATGAGAGCACTTCCAAACAACAATTCAACACAAACACACCCTCAAGAGCTCAAAAAGGGCTCAAAAGTACCTCAGCTCAAAGATGATAAGGTTTGGTTTAGAGTGTATAGGAAAGGTTCAAGAAATTTGCAAGAGAGAGGGAGAATTGTAGAGAGAGAAAAAATAATTTGCTCCAAAATTTTCTAACCTTCAAAGCAATATGGGAGGTCCTCTATATATAGAAAACCATCACTCCCTCAGAAATATCAATACATACACGTGTAAGAAGATGCATGCATCTGTGCCAACAGCTGGCACAGTTCGCATAAAAATATCTACAAATCACACTAGTGGCCGGCAGCCAATAGCAGTGCCCGGCAGGCCACAAGAGGTTGCAAGCTCGAAAAGCTCTGGTTTTGGTCCAAAAATAAGGCAACAGGTGTGTAGGGTTTGAAGGCTCAAAGCTGTGGCATTCTGCTGAGGACTTCGAGCACTTGACAAGTATATACACTCATCATTGAGTGTGCAAGTAGTGACGTCCAAGTTGTAAGGGCGGTCAAAAATGGGGTGTCTACAGTTGCCCCTCTTTGACAGAACTTGAAGTCATGAAATGACGTGAGTGAATGTCAAAGCCCGAAGATAACCCATTTTGACAAGGTCGTAAGACTTGGACAAGCAATCAAAACAAAATAAATGGTTGCGCTCGCAAGTTGCCTATGTATCCCTTTACAAGGAATCAAACCAGCGTAGTTCTAGGGTAAGATGCAAATGATATGCACAAAGAAAACTTTAAAAGCTGGACTCATAAGCTTCGCGCAACCGGCTATTTTGAAAACATATGATCATGCAAGATAATGCAATAAGAAATAACAGATGATGCAATAAGCATTAATAAGTGCAATAAGTAATAACAAGTTAACAACATATGAATGAGCAGCTTCAAGCTTAAAACCAACACAGGTTCCATGTAAAAAGATCTAAAACACAGTCTAACCACGACAAAATGTGAGACGAGGAATGAAAACATAGCTTAGGGCTGCGTTTCACGTATCCTAAGAAATTGAGAAACGAAAACCGCTCGGGGTCGTGTTTCACATGCCCTGAGATAAAAAGAAAACCGCTCAAGGTCGCGTTTCACGCGTCCTGAGAAACTGAGAAAAGGAAACCGCTCAGGGTTGTGTTTCATGCGTCCCGAGATAAAAACCCACCCAGGGCCGCGCTTCACGTATCCTAAGATACAAGAGAAATCGTTCAGGCTCGCGTTTCACACGTCCTGAGTTAAAACCGCTCAGGTCGCACTCCACGCGTCTTGAGATACAAGAGAAATTGCTTTGGCTCGTGTTTTCACACTTCTCGAGATAAAACTCATCCAGGGCTGCGCTCCATACATCTTGAGATACAAGAAAAACCGCTCGGGCTCGCGTTTCATGTGTCCTGAGATCAAACTTGCCTAGGGCCGCGCTCCATGCATCCTAAGATACAAGAGAAACTGCTTGGGCTTTCATACGTCCCGAGATAAAACCTGTCCAGGGTCGCGCTCCATGCGTCCTGAGATACAAAACAAAATATGCAAAGAGGAATGAACGTGTGTGATAGATGCACAAAGTGAACAAGTGCGATAGATGTACAAAGTGAACAAGATTACAGATCAATACAGTGATGACGCAAATTTCATGCAAGATAGACAACCGATGGATGATGTTAATTGAACGCATGTTTTATGCAAGAAACAAAAACAAATTCTATGCAAAATTGACAAGCATTTCCTATGCACGAATCATGAATGATGCAAGACACGCGTGCAACATAAGTATATGTGAAAATGCGCATGCTATACAATAGAAGAGAACAACTATGCGATTTTGACAGAATGAGCAAAAACATTTGGTGACAACCTCCGATTTACCTCTCGGAGACTTTGCAACGTGTTCAAAAAGGGTACACCTCGTTCATATTGACAAATGGAGATCGTTTGCATGCTGAAACGAAGTTTCGAGAACCCTTGGAATCAATTTGGATCCAAGAGTGAACCTCCCAAACTTTTCTTGGGAAACAAAAGCACAAAACAGCATTAGGACAGAAGTCAGGACCACAGGCCACCTATCGGCCACGAAGGGAAGCCGCCGGCCACCTACCGGACACGAAGGGAAGCTGCTGGCCACCTGCCGGCCACCGTTGAAGCTTGCCGTCCACAAATGTGGCCTGCTGGCCACCCATGACAGTTTCGGGGCAGTTTTATCCTTTCACGCATGGGTCTTTAAGTGTACACCTCCATGCTTCATTTCCTCACATCCAAACCTCCGAAAATCCTCTCCCTCTCTCTCTCTCTAGGTGTATCTTGTCTTTAGATTTTCACTTTACACGCGTTTTCCAACGCCCCATGCAAAATTTTTTTGGTAAAACCCTCTTGATTCTCTACACTTTGAACTGATCAAATTTTGATTTCGTCACTTTTTCTTCATTTTCACCACTTTAGGCTTGTTCTCTTCGAGTTTCTCTCGGGTTTCGTGAACTTTCCCGGATTTTGACTTTTTCTCCCATTTTCTCTCTCATAGGGTTGACTTTTTCCAAGTTTTCCCTTTTTTCTCCATTTTTTTTCATTTTCACATACTCTTTACCCATTTTCCAGATGGAGGACGATATGCCTCACGACAGAGCTCCTTCTAAGGTTCTACCTGTGTTTTCACCTATAGCCGAGGTAGAGGAGCCAACGGTTGCTGAGGCCGGTGAGGTAGTGGAGGATATTGAGGTTGACCTTGAGACACAGTTCGCTCCAGAGCTCGAGCCAGAGCCATTACCACTAAGGGCGCGCCCCTTTGATCCGATGATGTATCATCCCTGCACGCATATATTACCGTCTAGAGGCATTTGACGTTTCAGTGACTTTGCTCATGACGTACCAGAGGACCTTTTACTGAGGGAGCCGGACTCCCATCTTTCTTCTAGCGCTATTGAGATATGAACTCTGTTTTCATGCATTCTTGCCTTTCCTTTAATTGCATTTCTTGCACTGTCTTTTATCTGATTGCTCTTTCATCAATGCCTGATTCACTCTTTTCCTGCCACAGAGGGACTCCCATGCCTACAGAGGATACGGAGCGACGATGGCGAGGGACTGGTACGATGAGCTCCCTGCCGGGGTCCGCAATATTGTTGACGAGGCTAGCTTCGGCCTTTTCTACTTCGCACTGTCACGCTTCATAGTGAGCCGGGTTCTTTTTGGAGCATTGATGGAGAGGTGGTGGGATACCACCAACTGCTTCCACCTCTCTACTGTCAGGGAGATGACGATGACTCCTTACGACTTCGTCATGCTCACAGGCTTAAGAGTAAGGGGTGATCCAATCCCTTTCGACACGGATATGGACGAGTGAGAGGCCGCTTGGATCCACCTGCTGGAAGCACGCCCACCCTTATACCGGTTGGCCATGGTGAGATACAATTGGTTCCCCGAGCAGTTCTACGGGAGCAAGGCTGAGACACTAAAGGAGATAGAGCAGTACGCCTGAGTTTCTTGATTTTTTCCTCAGTACCACCTTGTTTTCGAATAGGTGGAACATCGTAGGTTTATACATTTTGAGCGCCCTAGTGACACTACCTCGGGTGCGATTTTATGATTGGAGCAAAGCTGGCCTCATCACCCTCTAACGGCTATATGAGCTCTACTTTCTGGATGAGGGGAGAGCGGATTGGAGGCTACTTGTAGCTCGACTTTTTTTGCGCCTCCTTTCGAAAGGTTTGAAAAGAAAGCCTTACAATTCGAACTCCTGTGGTTCTGAATCTAATCTCACAAGTGTAATGTGAAATCAATAATCACCAAAGAGTCCAAATCCGACAAATCATTTTGGAAAATTGATTTTAAATCAAATAATGCCAAAATTGGACTACTTTGCCAGATACAGAGTCGCCGCCTAAATATTTTATTTTTGGAAAAATTTAGGAAACCCTAACTCGTGCCAAAGGCCACGTGTCCGTCATCACCAAAGTTGCCTCGACTCAGGAACTTAGGTATGAGAGGGGACGATCATGAATTGAGCACCCCCGCTCGCCCGATCAAAGATTGGCCTCTACTAATCATGATATGATTTTTTAATAAACATTGTGTGTTCTTATTCCTGTTATTAAGCTAGCTTTACTATGTGATACACACAAACAAGTATTGATTAGTTTGCTCAATTTGGAACAATTCAACTCATATTTGTTTGCGAAAATGGTTTGAATTTGCCACCTTAAGTGGGCTTAAAAGATTGTGGATTTGCCACCAAACATAGTGGGCTTAAAACATGGTTTGCCACTCAAGAAAGTGGGCTTAAAACGCACATTCGTTGAATTGTTCCAATTCAAATAACAAGCCTTCATCCACAGGCATTCAAGAAATTTAGCATTTAAGCACATGGCCTCATGGAAAGCATGCTAATCATGGCAACATTCACAATCATACAAGTATGCTAAAGCATAAAAACTTATCGAGTACTCCAAGCCAAAACAAAAATTAGTTAGAAAGATGCATGATCCTGACTATACAAGATGTCTAGTGCAACACATGCACTATGCAATTAATAGGCTCGACTACTAATATGGCATATGAATCAATTTAAACAACATGCGATTAAGCACGTATTCGAAGAAGATATTGAAATTGCAATGCAGTTTGAATGATGCGCCGAGCCTCGGTGCACGCAAGATAAGATAAATGGATGCAAGCATGCGATATGCTAATCGAAACATGTCCCTAATCTAACCATCAAAAGCGATTAAATAAAAGCGATCAAAAGCGATATACACACATGCACACTTATTACAACATTACGCCCTCGTGAAGGAGGGTCCGAATAAATAAGAGCTAACTAGCTACGCTAATTAAGCTAACTAATTATTACAAACCGAATTAATTAACTATTCTAGTTAAGTAATTATTACAAACAGAAATTGAATAACTAGTTAAACTAACTAATTATTTATAACTCTTAATTAGTTATAACTAATTAATTACAACTCGTACTTGATCTAATGCTAATTAAACTAATTAGCTAATCCCGAGAAGCAAGGGATGCATGCATGCTCGATTCTTCACTCGAAAAGCCACTGCCTTGTTGCTGAAAGCCTCTGTTTGCACATATGAACACCAACAAAGCTGTCCACTTCCAGAACACCTCTGCTCCACCTTACCAACACACTGTACAAATTTCATGGATGGCCGACAGGGGACCGGTCGGCCACTGGTGATGGCTGTCGGCCACTGCTGGTTCAAACCTCTGTGCTACAACAGAAAGCAAAATAGAGCAAAATAGTGTATTTCTCAAGGGTTGTTTGCACACTTTGCCTCTCTTTTTCATGGGGAAATTAAAGGAGGGACAAAATTTGGTTCACAAACCATCAATCAAGCAATTTCATTGCATGATGGCTTGTGAAACCAATTGTGCAAGTTCAATAAATGTACAACAAGACCAATGGCACATTTCATCAGTTTTGAGTATGAAATGTCCCATTTACCTTCTGTTCAAATTAACATCTGATTTGAACACATGCAATGCAACATAAAGAGATGCGTATTTTGCCTGTTTTACTTGCCAATTTTCTTTACACATTTTAATTAACAAATCATTCATTAATCCATTTGTCCATTAGGGAGTGTCCTCTAATGGAAAGAGGGCTCAAACTCCAAGTTGCTTTGGGCATGAAAAAGGCATTACACTGCTGGTAATGAACCCCCTAGGGGACTAAACCATTAGGTGTAGCACCTCCATTTCACACTTAGACAAACAAGTGGTTTGCAACCACTTTCAAAGCAAATCCAAAAAGTGAAGAAATGAGGGAGATTGCAGAGATTTTAAGTGCTGAAAATGAGTGATAAAAGCACCAAAACATACAACCAACTCACACCAATGATGGTTAAAGCCTTAAAACACTAAACTAGTGAAGGAATTAACACTATAACTATGCAAAATAAGACTCAAACAAACTAACTAGCCCAAAGCAGAGTTAAAACAAGTTACTTCAGAGGCTAAAACATGCTGGACTTGAGCTAAGTTAAGCTAGAAAAACATGCTAACATGTGAAGCTAACTAGGCATGCAAATAAGACACAAGGAGGGGAGACTAACCTCTCCAAATTTGGACCTCAAAATAAGTTTTTTGCCACTGAAAAACCTCTGAAATTCAGTGGTTAAAAGGCCCAAAAAAATTGATTTGAAAGTGATGAATAAAGGCACAAAAACTTTGCAAACTAATAAGCAAGAAGGGTGAACCACCCCCTAACTAAAAAAGGGGTCAAACCACCACTTTTAAGCCACAAAAACAGAACTTTTCTAGTTCAAAACCACCCCCAAAACAGTAAGAAAAAATGGTAAAACAAGCTTGCAAAACAAAGTAAACAAGGCAAGTAAACTACCTCTTGAAGCAAAGAGCAATTCTAGGCACAAAACCAAGTTAAAACCACCTTCAAGAGCTCAAAGAGGACCCCAAGTAACCTCAGCTCAAAGGTAAGAGGGTTTGATTTAGGATGTGTATGCAAAAGTGTAGAGAAAATAAGCACTTAGGCACAAAATTGTAAGAGAAGAGAGAAATCTAGGGAGAGAGAGATTTTTGCTGTGAATTTTCTAACCCTCAAAAATAGGGGAGGAACCCCCTATATATATTGAGCTTAGAAACATCCCATCCTACACGTGTAGGGAGATGCAGCTCAATGTGCTAACAGCTGGCATAGCTGTCAACAAATATCAACAAATATCTGGAAAAAGAGACTGGTTGCCGTCGGCCACCACTAATGGCCAACCGGCCACACCAATGGCCGACAAGCACAAGCCATGGCCGACAGTGTCTAGTGGTGGCTGACAGGTCACCACAAGGTTCCAGGCACCAAGTTTTGATCCAAAACAAGGCACAGAAAGGACAAGGTCTAAAGGCTCAAAGACAGGGCATTCCGCCGAGGACTTCGGGCACTCAAAACAAACACAATCATCAAATGCACAAGTGACGATGTCCAAGTCTTGAGGACGGTCAAAAATGGGGTGTCTACACTACTAGAGAGCCTGGGAAATATGTACCACACCTTTCTATTTTGCACTTTCTGTTCAATATCTGTTCAAAACTTGTTCTTTCTGCTTTACACTTTCTGTTTCATATCTGTTCATGCATTGTGCTTTATGCTTTGTACTTTCTGTATCTGTTCATGCATTAACACCACTGCCCTCTCCTTGCAGTTGTAGGTTTGTGCCTACTTTCCAACTCTAGCTCCAGAGCCTACGGAGGAGATTCCCTCTATGGCACCGTATTTACGACAGTATAACGGTAGGTGTCGGCGTCGAAGCTGTGACGACACGACCTTTGCCTTCCTCCGCTGTTACTTTAATATAGTGGCCGTTGATGAGGTAACCTGAAACTTACAGTCATTTTTGCTTTACTACTGCTCTGATTCATACTTTGGCAATTGACGGCAACTAACAATTTGTACATTCTCTGTTCGCAGGTCACATGGTAGCCTTGGGCTACGATGCTGGCTGGTGTGAGAGAGCAGTATGCGGGGGCCTGGGGCACATCTTGCTTCCAGATTTTGTTTGAGGGCCTAGCCTGTCGGGCCTAGTTTCTAAGCGAGCGATTTGTATGCCAGACCGCGGGTTCGTTTGATCCAATTGTTCCGATGTCACCCCCAGCGTCTATGAGGACAGTGGATAGCCTACCTGTTGATGCGATCATACAATTCATGGTAGGCCTAGACGCTGACTTCTTCAGAGGAGAGGGCAACTACACAACATTCATTCAGACCCAACTTATGCCTCCTTTGACAGGCGCTCACACAAGCGAGGCAGCAGGAGCTCTTGTGGCCGGTGAGGTGACTCGGGCGACCAGGGCCCTTGGGCAGACTACCCATTGGTCGGAGCTTTCCACTGCACTCACATGTTGGCGACATGCTAGGACTGCCTACCAGATTCCGATCGAGCCGGCAGAGGCAGGGCACGAGTATGTCAGAGTTCAAGGCACGTCTCAGGTATGGACTACACTTTACGATTTGCATCCCACATTTCCATTTCAGATATGTTTATTCCAGACATTGATCATCCAAATGCACTTGCAGGCACCTACAGAGTATACAGAGAGCCTCATCGAGCTGTTCGCTTCTTTGATGGGCATGGTGTAAATGAGAGAGATGCTACTTAGTCTCCACGGTATCCAGGTAATTTCCTTCAGTTCAGTATGTATTTCATTGCTAACTCTATTGTGCACCACGCTATCATATTTCCATTGATACATCGGCACTTTAACTGTAGTCTTTCCCAAACTATACTGATACACTACATTGGCACATTGTACTCATATTGTATCTAATTTCTGCATGACACTTATTTTGCATACTATGCCTGTATCTAATACACACATTGTTACGACCCAAACCCGTCCCTATGGGTTTAACGTTGTAACCGGCCAGTAATCCTTGGATTACCAAAGACCTCTGAACAGAATAACTTATAATTAGGGGCTGTAGAAGCAAATATATAAACATACATAGTCCATTGAGCTGTGGAGACATATATGGGACATAAATTTTTTTTTTTAATTTTTAAACTTATACATACATACGTGATGTCATAATGCAGATCTTACGTCACAATTAATACAGATGTAGCCAAAAAGGGACTTAGCCTAATATATACATAACATAAAACTTGTTCATAATTCAAACAAAACAAGGTCTTAAACACAAGGCATTTAAAATCGACTCGCTCACAAGAGGGAACCTCCTCGAAGGCACAATGGCTGGCTGACAAAACTAGTACGCCAGGTCCTCAATTCTGAGCCTGGTCACGCGCTTGGCCACCTACATACATAATAATAAATAGTGAGCGGAAATCTAGTGAATAATAACATAGTAAAGGGTTTAAATGAATGATATCCATCACAAGTGTAACTTCAAATCTCATATTGAACAGAAGCATAACCTTATTCGTATCAGAAGTAGAATCATAAACATATTCATATCATGAGTGGTATATTCGTTAGCATCAAGCATATAAGTTCCACTTTGGAACCTCCGGTACCGGGTAACATATCTCATACATGAGCCACGATATTGTTTTGCTCGGGCGAGGGCCTCATGACCATAAGCCACAGTATTATGTCCCCTGGGCAAGGGCCTTTATTAAGGATACCACATTATAGCGATCCCGGTTTTCCTTTCCTTTGTATATTGTGTTCCGGACTTGGTTCTGTGGTTGTGTTGTTGTCTCATTCTCATTTCCTTCCCTTACTCTTTGTATTTGAGTCTTGGGTTGTGTTGGGCAGGTTTGAAACAGGTTGGTTGTGTTTTGAAACCCAGAGTTGATGCCCAGATTTTGGCCTTCACGCTCGAGCGGGGATTTTGACGCTCGAGCAGGCCCTTCGTTGTTGCTTCTCCGCTCAAGCGGGCGTTTTGACGCTCGAGCGTGATTTTCCATCTCCTAGTACTTTTTTCTGCAAGTCTTCAAATGCTCGAGCGGGCGTTTTGACGCTCGAGCGTGAACCTTTGATTTTTGTTACTCCGCTCGAGCGGGGAGTTTGACGCTCGAGCGGGGACCATGTCTGCAAAACTTCTGAAAGTGTGCAATCTACGCTCGATCGACGCTTTTGACGCTCGAGTGTGAGCCTGTGTCTGACGCTCGAGCGGGAGTTTCCACGCTCTAGCGGGGCGATTTTTATATCACTTCGGGATTCGACTTTTTGGATCACTTTTTGGTTTCCTTTCTCTCTCTTACTTTTCGAAAAACACCATTGGAGACCACCTCTGTCTAAAACCTCACCTTCTCTCTTAGATTTGATCTAGTTAGAGTGATCTCTTACCCTTGGTGCCTTTGTAAAAGTTGTTGAGTTTGTCGAGGGCTATCTTTTGATCCGAGAATCTCGTGATTTGGAGCCCTTTGAGTTTTCATCTTCTTCTCTGTTGAGCTCTGAAATTTGAGGTAGGGATTCCTACTCATTCTTATGTGTTTTAACATAAATATTGAGCTATTTGTATAGATGGTTTGAGTTAGGAAATTTTGGGACTTAGGGTTTCAAAATGAATAAAGGGGGTTTTGTTATTTTGACTCTTGAATATGTATTTGGGTCTCAAAATGATGGTATTGTTGAAGAGTTGTTGATATTTGAACCTTTGGGTTAATATTGAGAAACGGGGGAGAAAGCCCTAACTTGTGCATAAATTAATTGGTATAATTAATTTGGGAAAATTATGAGAGTATGAAATTGAGTTGAATATATTGAAATTGGCTCATTGTGAGATGGAATAGTGAAGTTGGATTTATTAATCGCTCACTTTTGAAATTGTTGAGATTTATCTGTTGAACGTAATTATTATCTGTTTAGAAATAATTGCTTTGGGCTATCGGTGGAGGATAGTCTTGATTGTTGTAGACAATGCATGATGATTAGGCAAACTAAAACTAATCAATTGAGTATGCCATTGAATATGGCGGTTGATATAATACATAAATTTTATGTATTGGCTTGATTATGTGTGTGATATACGTTTATATACATTGTGTTGTGTGGGAGGAGATAGGGGATGTACTCCACGGTTTAGGGGAAGATAGGGGATAGACCTCTAAACCGGATATTGTTTGACATTGATACAGCACTAAAATGTGTATCATATGTGGAATATGGAAGTGTTTTGTTTGACATTGATACAACACTAAAATGTGTATCATATGTGGAATATCGAAGTGTTTTGTCTGAGATGGATATAGTACTAAAATGTGTATCTATTATGAAGCATGAAATGATTAATTTAAGTTGTTGTTTCAATTGAAATAGAAACGTTGTTGATATGGGATGTAATCTCACTTAAAGTATATGGCCAGGTTCTGAGCCAGAGTTGTGAATTGAGAAATTGGTTAAGAGATGGAATAAAAACATGGACACATTGGTCATGTATTTGAAATGAAATATGAATTGATTTATGTGAATTAAACATTTATCAAATGCTGATGTTTTAGTTATTGCCCATACAATGTTTAGCATATCTCTATTGGGCGTTGGCTCACCCTATATGGGACATCATTTTCAGGTACAGGTAGCATGCCACCTCCAAGGACGTAGCTTGAGAGGATTAGTGGCTGGGTCATCTTTTGTGATTACTTTATTTGTATTACATGTAAATCAAGCCAAGGGCTCCTTTTGTATAGAGTTAGAACTCTTCTTTTTGTAACCAAGTGTTGACTTGGAAAGCTGTAAGCCCATAGGGCATTTGCTTTTGTTGTTAACATGTAATACATTTGTAAGAAATACTTTGATGAAATGTATTTATGCTTAATTCTCCTATGTCTGAGCATGTTAAGAATGTATGATTATTGGGCTTATTTTGAGGGCGTTACACACATAAACATTTCAAAGAAGTGGATCATCATTCATGTAATCGAATAATAACCTTTTGTATCATTCACAAATAGTTCATATCATATCATAACGTTCAGAAAGTATTTCATATCGAACATAGCTTTACTAAGTTATTACTCACAGATAGCTTCACAGATAGTTCGGCAGCAAACCAATAGATCAACCACTCACGGCGAGTGACCTACGCCAATCATAACAGATATACACACTGAAACACACGCTCAGATTGTACATAACTCATTTCATTTTGTTCTTAGTGTGTTTTTAGCCTTCACTCTCATTATTGAGTCTTAATCTTAGCCTAGGAATGCCTAGGATGCAAAAATGTATTTGAAAATACTTCGTCAAAAATGCTGGGAACATGGGCCCCACTCGAGCGCAAGTTCTTTCGCACGAGCAGACATGAAAACATATGAGGGGCCGCTCAAGCGCAACTTTCTCCACTCGAGCAGTCTGCAAACTTTGAAAAAGTACTAGTTATGTGATTTTCACGCTCGACGGTCGCTTGAGCGTGATACTCATGTCCTCGTTCAAGCGTAACC
This sequence comes from Camellia granthamiana, assembly GCA_036172215.1. Taxonomy (NCBI): domain Eukaryota; kingdom Viridiplantae; phylum Streptophyta; class Magnoliopsida; order Ericales; family Theaceae; genus Camellia; species Camellia granthamiana. The sequence continues at coordinate 101,879,599 of CM069915.1, forward strand.
CTTGTCGCTCGAGCAATCTGCAAAAACATAAAGCTTCTGGGAGTATGCATTTTACGCTCGAGCAGACTTCTGGTCGCTCGAGCGAAAGTGCAAGACCTTAGAGCGGTCGCTCAAGTATAGAGTTTTTCGCTCGAGCAGAAGTGCAGAATTTGGAATTCCCAGATTGCACTCCCAAGCTCTAAACTCGAATTCAAAGCCATTAAACTCAATCTTTGGGCCCCAGAACTTGAGAAAATCAGTTTAAACTTGAAAACATTAAGAATTAAAGATCATTTCATGAAATCAAGGCCCAAAAGCATGTCAATTGTGTAAAATTCAACTTGAAATGTGAGAACATGACATGAACATGACATACATGTATTCACTTGAGTTCATAGCTTCCAAAGCATGATGAAATGAGATCCAATAGTGAGAAATGTTATGAATTCTTCAAACCATGCTAGAATTACAACATACATGAGAGGAAATCTTTGAAAACAACTTCAAAATGCCATGAAATACGCATGCATACATGGTATGATCTATACTTCTTCATTCTAGTTCAATTTCAACTTAATTCTCTTGTATTCATGAACTTACCAACTCAAAAGCAAAACCAAAGGCTTGAAGTCTTACTTTATACCTTGGATTTACAAGAGTAGAGGCTTACATTTCTAAACTCTCTTCAAGTCTCCAACAATTCCTAGTAATTCACCCATTCTTCCTTGCTAAACTCACTCTCACTTTTGGTCTCTCTCTTTCTCCCATGTTTGTAGCTCAAGAAGGATGAAATAAGAGTGTTGGATGCATATAAGGGTCTACTAGCAATTCACCCCTTCTCCCTTGTTGAACTCACTCTCACTTTTGATCTCTCTCTTTTTCTCCCACGTTTGTAGCTTAAGAAGGATGAAATGAGAGTGTTGGATGCATATAAGGGTCTACTAGTGCCTTAGTTAGGCTTGAATTAAGGAATTCATCAATTAGTCTTAATTGAGCATTAATTATTTTAATTTAATCGTTACGAATCGAATTTCAATTGAGCTTACCATTAAATTCTAAAAACTCCAAATAACACATAAATCAAGCCAATTTTTGAATCGGATACCGATAAGGCCTTTAATTTGCAAACTGAAATGGAAACGTGAACAGATCTTTCTACGTTAAACAGATATAAACACAAATAAGACAATACACATGCAAGCAATGCAAGATTCCACTTGAATTACTTATTAAGCCTTCTTAATCATGGATTGTACGTTAATCATGGGTTGGGGTTGTTACATACATTGTAGCTGATATGTTGACAACTATTTTTCCAAATTCCATCTACACCGAGAGCACCAATGGGAGCAGCAACACTAGCACCAACAACACCTCCTCCAATAGTAAAGAGGAGAGAGAGGCAAGCCCCAGCATGTGGCCGAGATGTGCGCCGTGGTCGAGGCGAGAAGAGGGGCACCTGAGGCCAGAGCAGTCCCTCAGGGCCCATTTTGAGTGATGATGATGCTAAGACTAGTGACTCCAAAGAGGCAGTGAGTCGATATTTTAAGTCATCTGAAAGTGGATATGATAACGCTGGCTCGAGGTCCGAGAGCGGAGGTGATGCCGAGGCGGGCTCTGAGGCAGAGAGCGGAGATGATACCGGCTCTAGTTCAAAGTCTGATTCTAACAGTGGTGTTGATGGAGACAGTGCCCCCGATTTCCCTCCGAGAAAGAGGGTGAAGAGGGCCTCTTGAGTTTGAGATGATTGGCGCCAATTTTTTTTATACTTTTTGCTTAGTTTCTTTTTGTTTGGTAGCATTAGCACATGTATAGCTTCAGATAGGTTTTATTTTTGCTTTTGAAACTTGTACTCCTCTTTTGTAAAAACCATGATTGGAATAAAACCTCGCGGTTTTTATGAAACGTGTTGTTATTTTTGCATCATGAGCACCATATTCGCATGATATGGACATGGAATCGAATTTGAAAATGAAAACTTATATTGGCACGATGTTCTTAATTGGGTAATGAGCCAACCAACAACCAAAATATAAAATACAACTCGATAAGCAAAGCAAAAACAACTCAAACACAGACAAACACACTGGCTAAAACAAAAAGATTCAAAACAAGACCTCAAAAACATAAAGATCAAGACAAAACGCATGCTGCTGCCATCACTGCCCAGTACACAAGTGGTTAGTAGGCCAAAAGAGGGAGTTGGCGGCCTCAAAAGGGAAATTGCCGGCCAGAAAAGGTGGCCTGCCGGCCACAAATGTGCAGAACCACCAGAATGCTGACAGTTGGCCTCCACTACAGCCTTATCTTCTACAAAAGGTTCTCCTTCGTGATTTCTTCTCCAGAACCTCATTTCAGCTGCTATTTCTTCCACAAATAGAGACAATCCTTACCGAGAAGCTCACGGATTGGATAGCCACTTTAGATGGCACGAAAAAGGTAAATTTCTGGGGTTTCGGCAGAAATGCACTTTTTCTGTTGAGCCACACTCCGCTTTGCTTTCCGTTCCTCCATGCCACGGTGTGCCCGACTCTTGAAGAATTTCGGGCATTAATAAAATCCTAACGCGATAAGGAAATCTTGCCTCAACCCTGTTTTGGCCACCCCTAAACTTTGGAATGGATGTGTGGGCTCACTTTGCACGAGGCTCGATCTTTAGCCCACAACAGAGAGCTAGATATACCCAGCTTGATTCATCAATTTTTTGACACCGGTGACAGAGGAGATCTCCTGTGGTGAGATTTTTGGCAACATGCCCTCTGTTTATGTATGCTTGCACATTTCCTTTTTGCCCCTAGCATTGGCGGAACTAGCATTTGGCTGATCGAAGTGGCCTAAGATCTGAAAGAAGGTAAGAGTTGCATCAGTTTGGCACTGGCCGAGACCTTGATGGGCTTGGATGCTTTTCATCAGTGAGAAACCACCAGGTTTGCGGGGAGTCCACTACTTCTTCAGGTATTGTTTCCCACCCTTTCGTATATGTGTTTCTCACATCACTCAGCACTTATGCTCTATTTTTCTCTTCAAGCGCTTTTCTTACTTTTCTCTCAACTCACATCTCTCTATTCTTTAATCTCTCTTATTTTTCATCCCTTCCTAGGTATGGCTTATGGATAAACTAAAGGTAGTGGACTCTTGCCCTGAGTATTCAGCTCGAGCTTATTTCTTCCGCTACCGACTAGTGGATTTTCCCAATGAAGGATGGTGGTGCAACTGGATGTGCAGCAAGTCTGCAACCGACATAGCTTGGCGTTGCCCCTGGCTTAATCTGATCAAGATAAATTCTAGCATGGCTCGGTAGCCTAGCATACAGCTGATTGGCCTCACGCACTGCGTATTCTACTTCCCTTTCCAATTCAGACGCCAATTTGGGCATGATCAGATTTGCCCAGAGGATGGGGTAGAATACCCGACTTCATTCCCAATTCGTGCTTCACACTTGGCTTGGTACCTCGCTGCTTGGAGAACGAGAGAGCTTCTGGCCCCTGCCCCTAGTTTCAGTTATGCCCTTTTTGGAGAGTGATTGGCTTAGCTCGAGGATGAGGCACAAACCGGGCCTACTTTAGCTTCAGAAGCTTCCACAAGCACTAGCAGAGGATGCAGGAGCACCTGAATCACCTATTCCCCTAGTTTATTGTTTTGACCTTTCTTTTCAAGTTTAATGTTGTAAAAGCAACTTTGATTTATATTAGAGAGTTAGAGAACTTTATGTTGAAATTAATGGAATTAAAGTTGTGAGCACTAAAAATATTCTTTTTGGTCCAAAAATGGTCTACATTGTAAAAGTTAAAAATTTGAACAAAATCAGCTTTTATTAAAACTTTCCAAAACCATTTTCGAAAGTGATCACCACCTGACACACACGGAATCAATCCTCAAGATGTACAACCCCGAATCAAAAGATCATAACTACCACTGCTTGAATACCACTACTTTGCATTGTAACCAGATCTTCTTCCCAGAATAAAGATCACAACTGAACTCTCAGATAAAGAACAGACAAAGATGACTTGATCAGACACATGGACAGAGCAGTTGAGTTGAAAGTGATTATGGCTGAACTTCGGGATGAAGTTGTCTACGTATCCCAAAGATGAGAATCAAGCCTTATGCAGTTCGGTTCAGGTTCACTCGAGTATTAACTTTCTCTTTTTGCGCTCTAATTTTTGCTAAAGTCGCCCTTTAGGGCTTTCAACATTGTGAGCTCAGTTTTTCTTTATTTCTAATTTTTCATGCTCTAACTTTTGCCTAGGTGACCCTTTCGGGTTTTCGGCCTAGCGAGCCTCTCAAGATAGTATTTCTTTAACTTGTCCATGTTGATTGGCTGCAAAAATTTCAGGCCATCTATGTCCATGAGAATAACCGCTCTTTCCGACCAGATAGTTTTGATGATATAAGGACCAGTCCAATTGGGTCTGAACTTGCCCCTAGGGTCATGAATGGGAGCTCGGTTGTCTTTCAGCACCATGTCTCTTTCTTTGAGATTCCGGGACTTAACTTTCTTGTTAAAAACCCTGGCAATTCTGCACCAGTAGCCTTGAACATGATGCAATGCTTTCAGTCTTCTCTCATAATATAGCATTAACTTCTCAAATCTACTCTGTTGTCAGTCCGCCTCTACTATCTGACACTCATCTATAACTCGTAGCGACGAGACTTCTATTTCAATTGGCAAAACGGCTTCCATCCCATAGACAAGAGAATAAGGAGTTACCCCTGTAGACGTTTGGATTGAAGTTCTGTAGCCCCAGAGTGCGAATGGCATTTATCTGGCCAGTTTCTGTAGGTCTCAACCATCTTTTGCAAGATGTTCTTGATGTTCTTGTTGGCAGCTTTAACAGCTCCATTAGTTTGTGGCTTATATGTAGATGACTTATGGAAAGTCACATTGTATTTCTCCAACAAATCTATCACCTCTTTCTTGAAGTGGGAGCCATTATCTGATATGATCTTGTTTGGAACTCCATACTGGTAAATGATATTCCTTCTGATAAACTTAGCCACATGCAATGCCTTCAACACTGCATAAGACTGAGCTTCCGCCCACTTTGTAAAATAATCAATCACCACCAAGATATATTCATGCCTATTCGACCCTTTTGGCGTGACTGCACCGATAACGTCGATTTTCCAAATCGAGAAAGGCCATGGCGAAGTCATGTTGTACAGTTTTGACGGCGGAATATTCATGTGATTGGCATGAATTTGGCATTTGTAGCATCGCCGAACAGAACCAATACAATCCTCATTTATGGTGGACCAGTGGTAACCTTGCCTGAGAATCTTCCGGGCTAGTATCACACTGTTCATATACGCCCCGCATTCCCCGCCGTGGATAGCCTCTATAAGGCACTTCGATTCCTCTTCTTCCACACACAACTTATGCATTCCCAGATAAACTCTCTTATACAGTTTACCTCCATAGATGATAAATTGGATGGCTATTCACCGTATTCCCCGTTTGTCCTAGGCATTTGCCCCATGGTGGATAAATCTCCTTGTCCAAGAACTTTCAAATATTGTAGTACCAGGGGTTTTTGTCTTGCACTTCATTTATCGCGGTAATAGTTTTATAAGTTGGCGTGTATTTTAGCTCGATGATAATCGAACGCATCCAGACTGCAAGTGGGATGTCTACTATAGAAGATAGAGTTGCTAAAGCATCAGCAAACCTGTTGTTCTCTCGTAGTAGATGAATGAAAGTCAACTTTTCAAACCTAGGAATCAAAACATCTAGAGTCAGATGGTAAACTTTCATCTTTTCTTCTTTGACTTTCCAGTCTCCATTCGCTTGAGAAACAACTAAGTTCAAGTCCCCGATATCATCGAATCTTATTGCCCATAGTTCTAGGGCGGCTTCTAAACCAACAATAAATGCTTCATATTCTGCTTCATTATTGGACACCTTGAACTAGAGTTTGAAGGCTAAAAGTATATGGGAGTCGTCGGGTGTTATCAACAACACACATATCCCATAACCGTACTAATTGGACGCTCCGTCAAAGTACATTGTCCAAGTTTCCTCCTTAACTTGCAGAATGGCTTCATCTGGGAACAAGTATTCCATTGCCTCATCTCCTTCTACCGGGTGGTCTACCAGGAACTCCGCTACAGCTCTTCCTTTAACCACCTTGCGGGTGACATATTTGAGATCAAATTTGGAGAGAAGAAGCAACCAACGAGCTAGCCTACCCGTAAGCGCCGGTTTCTCAAAGAGATATTTGATGGGATCTAATCTCGAAACCAGGATTATAGAGTGAGCTAATAAGTAGTGCCTCAACTTCCTGGTAGCCCATACCAAGGGTAGGCAGGCTTTCTCTAACGGCCGTACTCTAGCATTTTCTTGCTCAAGTAGTAGATGCCTTTCTCCACCCTATCTTCAAATTCCTGAGCGAGCATACATCTCATGGTCGTGTCTGTTACTGACAAGTACAGAATCAAAGACTTCCCCAGCTCTGGTGGCGACAACACATGTAGGTTTTGGAGGTACTGCTTAACCTGCTTGAAGGAAAACTGACAGCGATCATCCCATCGGAATTTCTTCCCTTTCTTCAGGAGACCAAATAGTGGTTCACAAGTCGAGGCCAATTTGGAAATAAACCGTCTTATGAATTGCACTTTACCCAGAAAGCCTCGCACATCCTTTTCAGTCCTTCGTGGTCGCATTTCCAAGATGGCCTTGATTTTGGAAGGATCTACTTCAATGCCTCTCTGTGTGATAAAAAAGGCCAGCATTTTTTCTGCTATTACGCCGAAGGTGCATTTCTACAGGTTTAATCTCAATATGTATTCTCTGATCTGTTGAAAGAATTTCTTCAAGGTGGTGTAATGGCCCTCTCTTTCTTTGGACTTGATAATCATGTCGTCCATGTACACCTCGACCTGTTTGTGGATTATGTTATGTAGAATGGTGGTTGCAGCCCTCTAATAGGTAGCTTTATCATTTTTCAACCCAAACAACATAACCTGGTAGTAGTAGATACCCTACGGCGTAGTGAATACGGTTTTCTCTCTATCCTCGGGCGCTATCAGAATCTGGTTATACTCGAAAAAACCTATCCATAAATGATAGCAATGCATGGCCCGCAATGAAGTCTACTAACTCATCAATATGCGGCAAAGGAAAGTCATCCTTTGAACTAGCTTTGTTCAAGTCCCGGAAGTCTACACACACCCGGATTCTATTGTCCTTTTTCAGCACTGGGACGATGTTGGCCAACCAAGTCGGATACTCACATACTAACAAGGAACCTGCCTCGATCTGCGTGGTAACCTCTTCCTTGATTTTCAGCGCCCAATCCGGATGGATTCTATACAACTTCTACTTGATCGGTCGGGCCTCGGGGTCAAGAGGGATCCGATGCTGTACAATCTCAGGATTGATTCCAGGCTTGTCTTCGTAGGACCGCGTGAAAACATCTTTGAAATCTTTTAACAAAGCGACTAAGTGCTCACGCTCCTCCGAAGACAACATGGACTTAATCAGGACCAGATGCGGATCCTTCTCAGTACCCACATTAATGGCAATGATTTCATCAGCACAAGGTTTAGCAAACCTCTCCTCCTCTCAATTAATCAAGTTTTTCAAAACCAGAGGAATTTCTTCCTCTTCATTTTCATTAAAATTTTGAAAATCTTGGTCAATACAATAAACCAACGACACAGAAAAATATATAGAGTCCGCAAAATTCTCATTCAAAAGGTCTAGATCTTCGGTTATAGACTCACAAGAAAAGTTGAATGAGGACCTAGACAGGACTTTAGTATCCGGGTTATCATCTCTAGAAGTACCAGACTTAGACTCAGACTCAGAAGAACTGGAATCTGATCCCGACCCCACAAAATCAGTGGAATCAGATTCTAGCTCATCACCCAACTCAAAACTGGACAGAAAGCCTTCCTCCAGTTGCCAGATAAGAGATGGTGCCTCTAATGCATCCAAAATGCTGCTGGTTGGGTTCACACCCAGTTCTTCCCTGATCACGAAAATAGTAAGGTTATCCCTCAAGTCCTTTGGATCGGCAGCAAAATTTGTCAGGAGACTAGCCAGTGCTGCCTCTACTTCAAGTTCGCTGTTATCTGAGTCACTTTCTATGCTCTATTCAGCTTTAGTGCTTGGTTCAGCTCTTTCCTTAGTATTACTGTCTAGCGGCTGCAGATCAAAGAAGATCTCGAACCCGGGGACACGAGATTGAAAACCCCTTTTGTTTCAAGGGTAATGATTTTGTTTTGAGTTGTGTCATGTAAATAGTAGTTGAGAATTTTGTTTTCTGTCTTTTCTTGCATTGTTGCATCAGTTGAGTCTTTTCCTTTGAGTCGCTCTCGTGTACCCTTAGGTCTTCATCTTTAAAGAAAGTGGGAGTCAAGTTTCTAATCATTTTAGTGTGCCTATAGTGATGCATGTGTGACCTTTTACAAATAGAAAAAGGCTTTGAATCTGTTTTTGAAATTGTTTTTTTGAATGAGATTCTGTTAATAAGCTCGAGTGTTGAGAAAGATCCCCCAAATGGTTTGAGTGAATTCTGACTTATCGGCGCAGAATCATTCATGCTTGCAAAAAATTTAACTGTTTCTTTTGCAAAACTTGCAAAGATAGGTTCAAAATTGTGCGTGGTATTTTACATTGTCCTGGGGATTCTTTTCGCAGTTAGGCGATCATTTTGGCAAGCACAAGGCGGCTTTCAAACCTATAAGTACAAGGCAAATTTCAATCCTCACAAATCATAGAATTTCTCCCCTGGTGTTTCCATTATTTCAAAGAGAAAGAAAGGAAGAAAAAAAATGAAAAAAGGAAATGAAGTCAACCATCAAGCCATGGGCATCCATTGGAATAAAATCCAAGCAACTGTGAGGAAGGGAACTTCTGTCTGAATTTGGGGAAGCCAATGCAAGAAGGTGCCACATTACGGGAAGAACCAACTTTCATAATGGAACAAAAGAAAAGAAAAAGACATGCATAAGAGAATAGAGAACCAAGCTCAAATCAAGGTGAAACCAGTTCCAATGAATAGGGCAAGGATGACTATTGATCAAATTCACCACAAGTGTTGTAACATTATTCTTGAGAGGCTCGCTAGGCCAAAAACTTGAAAGAGCGACCTAGGCCAAAGTTAGAGCATGAAAAATGAGAAATAAAAAATATAGCTCGCAAGGTTAAAAACCCCGAAAGGGGCAACTTTGGCAGAAGTTAGAGCACAAAAGGAAAGTGTCAATACCCGAGTGAACCTCAGCCATGAACTACGTTAACCTGATTCCCATTTTTAGGATATGTAGGCAACTTCATCCTGAAGTTCAGTCTCAACCATATCTATCTCATTCATCTTGACCTAATCATCATCTTGCCTAATTCACGTTGTCAACTTCGCATCAATCCATGAGCTACACCAATTGTTGTACATATCATATACTTGCGTTAGGTAAGAAAGAACTAACTTGAATCAACAAGTGGAGAAATTCTCAACACTTGAACTTCTCAGTGGAATCTTTATCTTGAGCAAAAAAAGGAATCGAACCTCGGGTTTTTGCGAAATTGATTTCTGAAGGGAACATAAGTAAAACTAGGGGCACTATGAATTATCAGTTACCTTGAGTCTTTTTTTTTTTTTTTTTGTCAGTTGTGAATTCAGTTGTGTCGTGCCTGGTGTTTGTTTTAGTCTGCACTCTTCATTGAGTCACCATAACGTGTCTATTGCTCAAAAACACTCTTCATCGAGTCACCCTAGCAAGTTTGTCGCTCAAAAGTTCAACAAAGTGGCATCGCCAAAATTCCATACACGAATGTTCGCTCTGAACTCGAAAACAAGTCCATGTGTGGAATTCATAAATGAGCTGAGAGTGCCTATACAAGGGGCATCGCATTCATGATCATTGCAAAATGTATATGAGGAATTCGTCACTGCTTTGGAGGGGACTGGAGTAAGTTCTCAACATGTCGGGAAAGAAGAGAAGCATGAGTTTGGTTGGTTAGCAACTGTTCTAAGATTTGATGATCCCTATTACATGTGTTTGCATAATATTGAAAACAGTGGCCAGTGGCTGGACACTAAGGGCAATTTTTAGTGTATCTGATTGGGTCATCAATTGAACAAGGGGCATGGATCCGACCTTTCTTCCCATCCGCTCAAAGCCATTTGTTGGACACTTTTCCCTGGATTAGGGTGGTTTACCCCCATGTTGATTTTGATATGATTTAGCTTTCAAAAGTTGTCTCCGACCATTTCAAAACTCTCTTGGGATTGCCATTTTCCCTTTGATTAATGCATGTATTTTGTATTATGTCTGCATGCTTATACACTCTGGTTGAGTTGAACTGCGCGATTGGTTGCTCTTGCTCTTGACTTTGTTTTGTATTGAACAGAGTTTCGTTGAGTTACCTCCCACCGTGTTTTTTTCAATTCCATTTCAATAAGTTGTGGCAAGTTGCCTTGCACTCATTTCGTAAGGTACATGATGCACTACTCTATGCACTGCTCATTTTCCTCTAATACCATTCAATTGCATCGCACTATCTTGTACACTTGCATCGCACTATTTTGTGCACCCCGTATCGCATTGTCTTGTGCATTCACATCTATTTCGTGCATTCTACATACATCGCACTGTCTAGTGCATTTCAACTTACATCGCACTGTTTGGTGCATTTCAAATTACATCGAACTGTCTAGTGCATTTCAACTTACATCGCACTGTCTAGTGCATTTTTCAACTTACATCGCACTATCTAGTGCATTTTAACCCACATCGCACTGTCTAGTGCTTTTCAAATTACATTGCACTATCTAGTGCATTTCAACTTACATCGCACTATCTAGTGCATTTTAACATACGTCACACTGTCTAGTGCATTTCAAATTACATCGCACTGTCTAGTGCATTTCAACATACATCGCACTGTCTAGTGCATTTCAAATTACATCGCACTGTCTAGTGCATTTCAATGCACATCGCACTGTCTAGTGCATTTCAACTTACTTCGCACTATCTTGTGCATCGTACTGCTTTGTGTATTTGTTCTCACTCGCACTATCTTATGCACTTACATCGCACTGTTTTATGCACCTGCATCACACTGTCTTGTGCATTCTCTTGGTCTAGGAGACCTTAAATCCTCTAAAGGTGCAATTCCTTTGGAGTTTGTCGTGCTCGAACGACTTCCGGTGGTCTAGTATAGCCATCTGCCTGTGTTTGCGGTGAGTTCCTAGGAGATCAACTAAGACGGTGGAAACTAGAGTTCAAGTGGCTGAGGCCTAGAATGTAAAGGTATGGGATTTTCGAGACTAAAGTCTGGATTAAACACCCAGGGGTGTATCCTCGGCTTGACATCTATATGGCAACCCCGTAGGTTGAGGTAGCTTGTATGCGCCTCAATTCTGGATACTGAACCAACCTAGTCTGTCACCCTGTTGGAGAATAGGGAAAATTGCGAGCATAGCCATGGAGAAAAGTAGTACCTGTGGTTTGGTAGTGCAAGATGCAGAAGAGGAAGATCCCTAGCAGCATAAGGTGAGACCTCGCTAATTGCCCCTATAAGGTACTTTCTAAAGCATCACTTCTTAGCTGCATTATCATATTCATTATAATCTATTACTTCTATTGCATTGCATATAGCATTTATTGCATGCATCTACTGCATTATTCATTTCATTGCTTGCATCCTTTCTATGTTAAGCTTAGTTCGACATGTGCCCATACATTTCCCTCGTTGAAACATGGTTCTAACATGTGTAAGTACCCATGATGCGCTAAGGCTAGTAGTGAGGGTGTCAACACCTTTTCTGTGTTAGATGTGGTCTGTTTTGTGTCCATGCCTTTTCTAGGTAAAATGTGGTTCGGCTTACGCCTTATTCACTGCATCCATTGCATCGTACTTTGTTTTGTTGCATTTAGCATTTAGGATTATTATCTTTTCACAGCAGATCACTCCTCACTTATATCATACCATCCAATTACTTGTACTCTTTCTCTTTCTACGAAACACATAGTCTTGCATGTGCTCGCACCCCTTTATGTTGAAACATGGTTCTATTATGTGTAAGCATCCACGCTGCATTGAGGCCGGTATTGAGGATGTAGGCACTTAGCCTGTGTTAGGCGTCATTTGGTTGTGCCTACTTCTTTTCTGTGTTAAATGTAGTTTGTTTTGCATCTCCATTCATTTATGGTATTTGTGTGGTTTTGCACTACTTGTGGTTTGATTATTTCGTTACATTGTATATCATTTACATTGTTTTGTTATATTGTATATAATTTTGCATCCTGTCCCCTAAACTACGTTGGTTTGATTCCTTGTAAAGGGATACGTAGGCAGCCTGTGGGTGCAACAGTTCTTTGTCTTGTTTGTTTGTCTAAGTCTTCGGCCTTATCAAAATGGGTCGTCTTCGGGCTTTGACATTCACTCACGTCATTTCATGACTTCCGAGTTCTGTCAAAGAGGGGCAACTGTAGACACTCCATTTTTTACCGTTCTCAAGACTTTGATGTCATCGCTTGTGCACTTGATGATTATGACTGCATGTGCTCGTTTTAGTGCCCGAAGTCCTTGACGGAATGCCCTGTCTTTGTCAAACCCTGTCCATTTTATGCCTTGTTTTGGACCAAAACCTTTAAGCCTGCAACCCCTAGTGGCTGGCTGGTAGGGATGGCAATTTAAACCCGGCTCGACGGGGACCCGATCCCCCCATCCTGATTAGAACGGGTTTTTCTCGAGAATTATCCCCATAGGGCCGGGGATGGTATTAAAAATTTAATCCCTGATAATTTTCAGGCTGGGGACGGTGATAGCTTCCCCAAACCCGACCCCGGCCCGGCCCGAACAGCCCCGAACTGTCTCATATATATATATATATATTTAGGCTGCTTTATATTATTATATATATATATGTTTAGGCTTTATGATATATTATATATATATATATTTTAGGCTCCCAGGTTCTCAAGACTTGGTCAAGAAGCATTCTGAATTTATTAGGTTCTCAACACACTCACTCACTCTCTCTCTCTCTCTCTCTCTATCTCTTCTCCCTTTACTCTCTGTGAGAGAGATGAATGAACAGCTTCCAGATTTAAGCCATAGAAAAGTCTAGAGATAGATCAGTGATGGAGAGCTCCTTCCAGATCTGAGCCATGACGGAGATAGATCGGCGACGGAGATCTACCGTCGCTGGTCGCCCTCTAGCCCTCTCTCACTGTTCTTCCGATCTGATATATATATATGTATATAGATATAGACATAGATATAGATATACATTTTTTTGTTGTTAATGTTGATGATGATAAGAGCTATTGTGTCGATTTTTTTTTTTTTTTTTTGGCTGGGGATTTTCAAGGTCGGGAAAACCCGATCCTCGTTAGGGGATGGGGCCGGGAAGGGTGATAGGTTCCCCATCGAGGATCGGGGCTGGGGCCGAGGCCGGGGGAATTTTCACCATCGGGGACGGGGAGTGTGATCCCCGGCCCCGCCCTGCCCTGTTGCTATTCCTACCAGCCGGCCACTGTTTCAAATTGCCGACCACTAATTGTGCTTTGCCAGCCATCCAAGTGGCCTACTGGCCATCAGTGTCTTTTTTTTAGATATTTTATTTACAGTTGTGCCAGCTGTTACCACAATTGGTTACATCTCCTTACACGTGTATAGAGGGATATATCTCAGCCAAGTGCATGTTTTTCTATATATAGGGGGGTCTCCTCCCCCATTTTGAAAGGTTAGAATTTTTGGAGCAAAAATTATCTCTCTCTACATTTCTCTCTCTCTTGCAAGTTTGTGCATAGTAGCTTAGATACACCACACTTTTGCCTACACCTCCTTAACCAAAGTGGTTCATCTTTGAGCTGAGATTCCTTGAGGCCTTCTTGGAGCTCTAGAAGGTGGTTTTGGCTTGAATTGTTGTCCAAAGTTGGTCTTCCCTTCAAGAGGTATAACACTTGCCTTTTTAACTTACTTTGCATATTTGTTTTTCTATCTCTTTCCCACTGATTTTGGGCTGTTTTTAGGCTATAAAAACTCTATTTTTGTAGGCTGAAATTGGTGGTTGTAGGCCATTTAAAGGTAAGGGGTGGTTCACCCTTCTTTCTTCCTTATTTGTAAGGCCTTTCCACATTTGTTTTCTACTTTCAAACCAACTTTTTTTGGGCTTTTGAACACTGAATTTTAGAGTAATTTTAGTGGTGAAAATCATGTTTTGAAGTCCAAATTTGGAGAGGTTAGCCTCCTCTCCTTGTGTCTTGCTTACTAGCCTAGTTAGCTCTATATGTTAGCTTAATTTTCTAGCCTTTTATAGCTTAATTCCAGCATGTTTTAACCTCTGTTTTGGACTACCTTGCCTCTATTTTTGGCTGGTTATTACATTTGAGGCTTGTTTTGCATGGTTGTAGTGTAAGTGTCCTCACAAGCTTGGTGTTTTAGGCATTTAGACACTACTTCTTTGAGTTGATTGCATGTTTTAAGTGCTTTTCTTACTTAATTTTAGCACTCATTAATCTCTGCAACCTCCCTCATTTCTTGACTTTTTATTTGCTTTTGGGATTGTTTAAGCTCGAGATTGAGGTCCATGCTTAATGGTTTAATCCTCTTTTGGGCGTTCATTATCAACGATATGACACCTCTCTCTTGCCTTACACCACCCCTTGTTTGACACTTCCTTCTCTTTAGAGGACTTCTCACCAATAGACTTAATTGGTTAAAGAATGGTTGGTAAGTTAAAATGGGTAAACAAAAATGGAAACTAAAATTTTCCAAGTTAAGAATTGGTTGTGTTTTGGTGTGTTTAAATCAGACGTTAATTTGAACACAAGGTAAATTGGGGCATTTCATACTCAAAGTGATGAAATGTGCCAATTTTCTAAGGTCACCATTGCCCTTGATCATGCATGATAAGGTGAAGGTTTTGTCTTGTTTGTGTATTGATTAAACTTGTACACCTTGGTTCTTTAGTAATTATGCAATGAAATTGCTTGATTGATGTTTTTTTTAACTAAGTGTATAACTCCTTTGAGATGTTTTGATCATAAGGAGGGATACACAGTACAAACAACCTGTGAGAATGCCCTCTATTTGCTCTATTTGCTCTCTGTTGCAGCAAGAAATGGTGCATCATCAGTGGCCAGCCGGCCACTGTTTCTGGCCTACAGGCCACCAGTGTTGGATGGCAACCCTTATTGGTGGCCAGCCAGCCACCACTTCTAGCCTGCTGGCCACCAGTGAGTTTTGAGCAGAATGCTTATGAAGCAGAGCA
Source organism: Camellia granthamiana (assembly GCA_036172215.1). Classification (NCBI taxonomy): domain Eukaryota; kingdom Viridiplantae; phylum Streptophyta; class Magnoliopsida; order Ericales; family Theaceae; genus Camellia; species Camellia granthamiana. Next base: position 101,894,808 of record CM069915.1, read on the forward strand.
GAGTTGATCTGGAAGAGGAAAACCAATGCAAGGGTTGTGTAACAGAGGCTTTCGGGAGCAAACAGTGGACATTCTTCGGGTGGAAACCGAGCATGCATGGGCCTCCTTCGCTTCCCAGACTAGTTAATTGGTCATTTGTCATTTAGTTGTTGTACTTACGTGTTGTAATAATTTAATGAGGTTAGTTGATTAATTCGTGTTGTAATTAATTAGTTAACTAGTTTAATTAGTCGCTTTGTAATTAATTAGTTAATGTAATTAGCTAATTAGCTTCGTATTGTACTTATTTAATTAGCTTAAAGTAGTTCATTAAATTAGTTAGCATAATTAATTATTTAATTGTTGTAATATTTAATTAGCTTAGAGGTAGTTAATTATTTATTCAAGTTTTGTAATAATTAGTTAGTTAATTAGCTAGTTAGTTTATTCGGACTCTCCTTCGTGAGAGCGCAATGTAATAATGTGTATGTCTTCCAACCCCATGTCTTTCTCCCTTCTATTTAACTGCTTACGATGGTTAGTTTACGAACATCATGTTTCAATTAGCATTCTTCATGTTTGCATCCATTTGTATTGCATGCACCAAGGCTCGGCGCATGATTCTAACTGCATTGTTAGTTCAATACTTCTTTGAGTACATGCTTAGATCGCATGTTATTTAAATGTTTCATATGCCATGTTAAGTAGCCGAGCCTATTTAGATTGCACATCGCATGTGTTGCATTAATCATATTGCATAAGTTAGGATCATGTATTTTTCTAACTCATTTTTCTTTTGGCTTGGAGTACTAAGTAAGCTTTTATTAGCTTTAACGTAATTGCATGAATGTGAGTGTTGCCATGTCTAGCATGCTTGTCATGAGGCTAAATGCTTAATTGATAAAACTGCTTTCATGCCTATGGATGAAGGCTTATTACTTGAATTGGAATAATTTGAATAATGTTCATACGCGATCACTTCTTCAAGTGGTATATATTTTGAAATGATTTTCAAAACAAACATGACTCAAGTGTTCCAATTCTTGCAAATTAGTCTATACTTGCGTGTGTGCGCATCACATAATAATGCTAGCCTAATAAACCGGAACAAGAGCATGTAATGTACATAAAAATCATATCATGATTAGTAGAGGCCGATCTTTGATCGGGCGAGCAGGGGTGCTCAATTCATGACCTTCTCCTTTCGTACCTAAGTTCCCGAGCCGAGACAATCTTGGTGATGACGGACACATGGCCTTTGGCACGAGTCATGGGTTTCTTAAATTTCTCCAAAATAAAATATTTAGGTGGCGACTCTGTATTTGGCAAAGTAGTCCATTTTTGGCAATTTGATTCAAAATCGATTTTCCAAAAGATTTGTCGGAGTTGGACTCTTTGGTGTTTATCAATTTCACATTGCCCTTGTGAGATTAGATTCAGAATCGCGGAAGTCCGAACTGTAGGGCTTAGTCGACCTCCGAAAGGGGGCGCAAAAAGTTTGAGCTACAACTGCCTCTTCTTCCAGCTATTTCTCTTTCTGTTTCTCGACCTCTCTGTCTTTTCCAGATACCTCAGCTTGATCTAAGTGCAGTGGCTTAAAATACCGCCCACTTCTTGTCATGTGATCTATTTCTTCAGAATACCACGTGTTGTCCAGAAGGCACTCGCCCCAGTCTTCGTTGGTGTGGGCCAGATGCAAATCATCATCGTCCCACCATACGCCTTCAGCAGCCGACAAACAGTTGTCTGGATCCGTTTGTATCACCTTCACATCATAGGTATCCCCCACAAGGTGTTGGGTCATTACAACTTCCCGGTTGTCTTCAACCCTTTCTCGTTCAAACTGCTTCAGTACAGCTTCTTGTTCTATGTCTACAATGCTTACGGCACTCAGTTCCCTAGCTAAATTTTCCATGCCAGTATTCTCCAGCAGCTTTCCTTTCTCATCGGCCCTTCCGGCCACTACAACGATCCCTGCTTCTTTTCCCTCCGGTTTCATTTCAGTTCCTTCCTCCTTATCCGACTCATCACTCAGCCATCCAGAGTTGTCAGTTGATCAGTTCAAGTCTAACCAGCCAATCTGTACATCCCCCTAATCCTACTCATTAAAGAACTGCAGGTTGTCTAAATCCTCCTCGAGTTTCGCCAAATCATCCAACCCCTGGCTTGGGCCATCTTCCTTAACCACATTGATGTCTACCCAGGTCGATAGCACTAGTTCGGGTTTGATTTAATCGGTTAGCACAATGTAGCAGCTCAGATCATACACCCCATTAGGTAAGTCCTCAAAACTCTCCGGCAACAGACTCGTACCTTCCTCCAAGATAAACTCCCATTCCACTATAAGCATCACCATAGGCTTTGGTTGGGGGTTAACGTGTCCATCATGCACAGATCTGCGCCTTCTGGAATGAAAAACGTCCGCTTTGGTAGGTGGGAGGGAGTAATATATACGCTGGGGTCATAAGGGGTGGTCAGTGTATGAATCAGGTTGAGATTTCGAGACGGGAGGACTTGATTATGGGCTGGGAGTGGATTTGTGGTCACGTTGGGCTTTTGAGGTAGAGCGATCACCTTGTTATCAATGAGATCCTGAATCTCATGATGCAATCGAAAGCACTGGTCGGTGTCATGACCATGCTATTGGTGAAACACATAGTATTTTGTGGGGTTGTGTTTGGGTGGAAGAGGATCAGGCAATGGGCGGGGTTCTAATGATTTGAGGTGCCCTTTCTTGACTAGCACTTTCATGGCTTGAGACAAGGTCATGTACAATTGGTTAAAGGTCTTTTAGGATCGGTTAGGGTTGGAGGGTGTTTGTGAGCTTGTATTGGCAAAGGGGTCGGCAGTCTTGGTTGTGGTGACAATGCTTACATCTGACAGCCTCGCAGCTGTGCTACCCCCGGCAGTATTGGATAAGGTCATGTACAATTGGTTAAAGGTTTTTTGGGATCGGTTAGGATTGGAGGGTGTCTGTGAGCTTGTATTGGCAAAGGGGTCGGCAGTCTTGGTTGTGGTGACAATGCTTACATCTGACAGCCTCGCAGCTGTGCTACCCCCGGCAGTATTGGAACTGCGTACAAATGGCCTTTTTGCCGGCTCTTTCTAATCTATGATTAGTTCTTGCTTCATGGCATCTTCGATCTGCACTCCCATTTCATAGAGCTTTGTAAATGTAAACAAGGGTAGGACGATCATCTCTTGCAACAGCTTGCCATGCAAATTTTGGACAACCATCCTGATCTGATCCTTCTCAGAAGGCCTTGTGGTCATCATGAAGGCCTTAGCTCTCCACATCATCACAAATTCAGAAAAGCCCTCCTTCGGCTCTTGGTGTGTTGCTTCGAGGTCACGAGTTGTGACCTCGATTTGAGTATTATACGAATACTGTGCAATGAAGGCCTCAGCCATCTCCTCTCAATTCTTTTTGACAGAATCTTCTAACTTCGCATACCAAATAGCTGCTATACCAGACATGGTACAACCAAAGAGAGACAGCTTCTGTAATCTAGTCAAGCCCATCGGCCGCAAGATGTCCGAAAACAGCTGTAGATGAACCATGGGATCTTTGGAGTTGTCGAATCGATCGATGTGCGGCATTTTGAACCAATCTGGCAATGTCACTATAGAATCGGTATACCCATCTTCTATGTTCAGGATGGAGTTAACACTTTGTGCTCTCTTGAATAGCTTCTCCAATTTATTGACCATGAGTATAGTTGGGTCAACCTCAAACTCAAACGGAGCCTCAGTTTGATAAACAGGTGCTTTGGAGGCTTGTACTGGAATTAGCTCTCCTAGATTGCCCTGATTTTCTTGGACATTGATAGTATGAGTGGTGGCTCCAGGTGCTGGGCTACCTGTGGGAGGTGCATGGGATGCAGAGGCCACCACCAGTTGTGTTGCTGTTGTTGTAGATTATTTATAACCTCGGCTTGATGAGCTGTGACCTCAGCCTAATGGGCAGCATCTTGTTGTAGGGTTTCAACTGTTTGCTGTAGATGATGTATCAATTCGTCCATACTGATTGGGAGATACTGTGTCATCGGAACAGGCAAGTGATCTCGTGCTAGGCTAAAAGTAGAAGACTGTCCTTGAACCTGACTGGATATAGGTGAATTAAGGGGTGACTGCTGTAAAAACTAGACCGGTGAACTCTGCCTGAATCTCCTCCGTCTTATAACTGGTGGGAGTGAAGTAAACACGGGCTGTCCCTGAACAAAGTCCCTAACTTTACAAAGCCTTCTGACTTGGGTCCAGAGTACTTGGGAGATAACCGAACTTTCTAAAGCTATGGTGGTAAACTACCTAGCAAAAAGAAAGCAATAATCAGAAACCGCACAGCACCTCAGCTAATGACGTTATCAACACAGACATGACCAAAGCTGTAGGACTGCACTCCACACTGAATTCCGCCCCCAAAATAGATACCAAACTTGCAAACTTGCAACTGCTATGCACATTCCTATACAGTTTCAATGTAAAGCACATACTAGTTAAGTGAGAGCCAAAACACCCCTATGAGGGGGTAAGGTTACCCTGTCCTGGTTTCGTCAGGAACTAGGGTTCACTATTCAAACAAATAGGTTTTCACGCAATCTTGCATTTCGGGTGAGCATCTTGTCCTAGTTTTGAACAATCTCTATGCCTTTTCGATATGCAACTAGGCCGAATGGTCAAAAAGGGTATCTTAATAAGACTACCTATAATACCTCTCACACCTAACACTAAATGTGGAAGGAGGATCAAACGGCACAACAATAGTCCAGATCCAAGGGTTGTGTTCCCATCATGGCAGAGCCCATGACCGGTCAGCCTTTTGGCAAGCTTTTAGGCAAGCCTCTAGCAAACCGTCCATAAATAGCAGATGGCAAACATAGTGACTTAAACGCACCAATACAAATGCAAATGCAAAGAAACATATAAGTGTAGCTAAAATTTCATGTCATGAATTTGAAGTCGAGTTCTCTAATTTCTCCAGTAGAGTCGCCAGAAACTGTAGCTCGACTTTTCGTGCCCCTTTTCGGAAGACAAATAAGCCCTATAGTATCGAACTTCTGCGGTTCTGAATCTAATCTTATAAGTGCAATGTGAAATAGATAATCACCAAAGAGTCCAAATCCGGCAAATCTTTTGGAAAATCGATTTTGAATCAAAATGCCAAAAATGGACTGCTTTGCCAAATACAAAGTTGCCAACTAAATGTTTTTTGAGAAATTTAGGAAACCCATGACTCGTACCAAAGGCCACGTGTCTGTCATCACTAAGATTGTCTCAGCTCGGGAACTTAGATACGAGAGGGGAAGGTCATGAATTAAGCACCCCCGCTTGCCCAATCAAAGATCGGCCTTTACTAATCATGATATGAATCTTATTTACATTATATGCTCTTGTTTCGATTAATAGGCTAGTATTACTATGTGATGCGCACATACACAAGTATAGACTAATTTGCAAGAATTGGAACGCTTGATTTATGTTTGTTTTGAAAATAGTGTGTGAATGTGCCACTTTGAAAAAGTGAGCTTAAATGTACATTAATCAAACTATCTCAATTCAAGCAATTAGTCTTCATCCATATGCATTCAAATAGTTTATCACTTAAGCACTTAGCCTCATGGTGAATATGCTTTGATATGGCAACAACCACATTCATGTAATATGCTAAAGCAAATAAAAGCTCACCTAGTACTCCAAGCCAAAAAAATGACAAAGTTAGAAAAATGCATGATCCTAACTAGGCAATATGACTGATGCAACACATGCGATATGCAATTACTAAGCTCGGCTACTAGTATGGTATATGAATCAACTTGATAGCATGCGGTTTAAGCACGTATTCAATGAAGTATTAACTAACAATGCAAGTTAGAATGATGCGTCGAGCCTTGATGCATGCAAGACAATGGATGCAAGCATGAGTAATGCTAAACGAAACATGATGCCCTATATTAACCATCATAAGGAAGTAAATAAAAAGGAGAAAGACGTGGGGTTGGAAGACATACACGTTATTACAACATTTGTCCCCCCACGTAGGAGAGTCCGAATAGCTAAGCTAACTAATTAACTAGCTATTACAACAACAAATTAATCAACTATTCTAGCTAAGTAACTAATTATTACAAGACGAAATTGAATATTTAGTTTAGCTAACTATTTATTTACAACATTCTACAAAATTAACTAGCTATAACTAATTAATTACAACAAATATCTAAGCTAAGTAATTAGACTAAAACATCCCCGGGGAGCAAGGAGCGCTCATGCGTGCGTGGATTTCCACCCGAAAAAATCACTGTTCTGTTGCCAGGAAGCCTCTGTTGCACAATTAGGACATTTGCACTATTTTTTACCTCAAAACCAACTCTGTTTCATTTCAAAAAGCTACTGTTGGATTTTGCGAAGGTGGCCGGCGGGCTAGAAGTGGTGGCCTACCGGCTACAAATGCTGGCCTGTCGTCCCCAAGTAGTGGCCTACCGGCCATTGATGCCTGGTTCTTCCTGCTGCAATAGAGAGCAAATAAATCAAGCACAGGGTATTCTCAAAGGTTGTTTGCCTAACTTATCTCTCCTTATCATCAATCAGCTCAAAGGAGTTATAAACTTGATTAACAAACCATCAATGGATGCAATTTCATTGCATGATGGCCTATGAACCAAAGGGTGCAAGTTTAATAAATGCAACAAATAAGACTCTCAAACCTCCTCCCTATCATGGATTGATCAAGGGAAGTGGTTCACAATGACTCTTAAACCGTTTTCATCACTAACAAATATGAAATGATTCAAGACTCAAAGGTTCAATTAACATCCGATTGAACCCTAACCAAGTTATTGTCTTGCATCATTTTTAGTCCCCAATTTTATTACTTCCTTTTAATTACCAACCATTCCTTAGTAATTTAAGTCCAAAGATGAATTTTAAGTCCTCTAACGGAAAGAAGCATCAAACCAAGAGTTGTTTTAGGAATGAGAGAAGTGGCATGCTGTTGGTAATGAACCCCCAAAGGGATTAAACCATTAAGCATAAGACCTCAATCTCAAGCTTAAAATAAGCAACTAGTTTGAACCAACTTTCGAAGCAAAGCAAAAGCCAAGAAAGGAGGAAGGTCACAAAGGTGATTAAAGGTGAAAACAAGTATGAAAAACCATAAACAAATGCTATCAACTCAAATAGGTTGGTGGCTAAGGCCTAAACCACCAAACCTATGACGACAATTACACTACAAGCATGCAATACAAAGCTCAAATGCAACAAACAGCTAAAAATAGTCCTAAAACAGTGCTAAATTAGTCTTAAAACATGCTGGAATTAAGACCAAAAAAAAAAAAGTTAGAACAATAAGCTAAAACATGGAGCATGTTATGCTAGCAAGCAAGACACAAGGAGAGGAGGCTAACCCCTCCAATTTTGGACTTCAAAACAACATTTTAGCCACTGAAATAACTCTGAAAATCAGTGTTTGAAAGCTCAAAAAAAGATAGTGTAAAGGTGGAAAACACAAAGGTAAAGGCTAGAGAAACAAGGTGGAAAGAGAGGTGAACCACCCCTCCACCCTTTAAGGCCTTAAACCACAAGTTTTAGCCCAAAATTACAGAGCTTACACAGCCCAAAAAGAAATAGAAAAATAGTAGGAAAACAATTAGGGGGGGAAAAACAAACAAAATAAGGAAACAAATTAAGCCTTATACATCTTGAAGAGGAGAGCACTTCCAAGCAACAATTCAACACAAACACACCATCAAGTGCTCGAAAAGGGCTCAAAAGTACCTCAGCTCAAAGATGGTAAGGTTTGGTTTAGAGTGTACAGGCAAAAGTTCAAGAAATTTACAAGAGAGAGAGAGAGAGAGAGAGAGAGAGAGAGAGAGAGAGAATTGTAGAAAGAGAGAAAATAATTTACTCCAAAATTTTCTAACCTTCAAAGCAAGAGGGGAGGTCCTCTATATATAGAAAAACATCACACTCCCTCATAAATATCAATACATACACGTGTAAGAAGATGCATACATCTTTGCCAACAGTTGGCACAGCTGGCAAAAAAATATCTGCAAAACACACTTGTGGCCAGCAGGCCACATCAGTGGCCGGCAGCCAAAAGCTGTAGCCGGCAGCCAACAGCAGTGGCCGACAGACCACAAGAGGTTGCAGGCTTGAAAAACTCTGGTTCTGGTCCAAAAATAAGACAACGGGTGTGTAGGGTTTGAAGGCTCAAAGCTGTGGCATTCCGCTGAGGACTTCCAGCACTTGACAAGCATATACACTCATCATTGGGTGTGCAAGTGGTGACGTCCAAGTCGTAAGGACGATCAGAAATGGGGTGTCTACATTAGGTCCCTACATGTTTCCAATTTTGCAAACAAACTTGGGTTTCAAAGTTGTAATTTTTCCTCCGTTTTTGGCTTTACCGCTCGAGCGGTGAAAGCAACGCTCCAGAGGAAAAACAACACTCTAAAAAGTTTTTTTCTCTGCAAAAAATACTAGGAGTTTTGTTTTTATGCTCGACTGAACATTCCAATGCTTGAGCATAGTGCTTTGTTCAAAAACACACATTTTAGTCACACCGCTCTAGCATTCATTCCTGCGCTCGAGTGGTGATTGTGATTCTGACTGTTATAAATCTGCATTTTAATCAGTTTCTAGGTCACGACTTTCAAATCGTCTTTAAGGGAATTAGGGTTTTAATCTGGAGCACCTTGGCTAGTTTCTTTGATGTTTGTTTGAGTTTTAAACTCATGGTTTGATAAGTATACATCAAAGGATTGATTAATTGTTCAATATACAAGAGTGTTACTCTTCGGTAGATTCTGAAAATTCAAGCATGAAGTCTTCAAAGGAGTTCGAGGCTACTCGTGGTCGTTGATTCGACATGGATGTTGTGGATTCGACATCAACCTGATCAATTCCTAGACAAAGGCGTTGGCGAAAGAGACACGGATTATTGAAGAAAATTTTACAGAGTTTGGGTAAATTGTTTGGTATATTTGTGTTCTTTCTTTCTTCATAGTGGATTGATTAGTAGCATTTCGCCCGGTGTTTTTTATAACAATTGGAGATGCTCCAACTGTGATTTTTTCCACGTAAAAATTATTTGTATCAATTTGTTATTTGTGAAATAACAATTTAAATTACTTTCGTACCTGCTTGATGATTTAGATTGTTAGTTTTGGTTATTTAGGAATTGTTGCAATTTAATCTGCTACGAATCATGAATCATGTAGTTTTTCAGTTAGCAACTTAATTGGAACAAAATATTGATAGTTATTTAATTGGAACATATTTGTTTGGGGGATTCTATTTGCACCCAAAAAATTATTCAATACGCTCGATTTCTCAGTAATCTCTATTAAACTAATTAGGTTATAACTTATTCTCAAAACTCTATATTTTTTCACAAATTACCCTTCTTGCAAATTATAAATCTTGAATTGGCAACCATTGTTGCTTCATAAACTATCAAAAAGTAAGTAAAAAAATCAAGCTAATAAAAGAGTATTATAGTAAAACATAATTAAATCAAACAAAACTGTTTGTAATTTGACAAAAACATATCTCAATCTCCAATTTACTCCTCCTTAGAGGCATATTCACAATTCTTCTTGTTATGCTTCCTAGCATACCTCTTTTTGAGGGAGAAATTTTGAGTGTTTTTGTATGTTTCTTAAAAATTTTATCTATTCATGTTGCATATTCTTAAAATCTCTAATTTTCATCTATTCATGTTGTATGTTTTTAAAATCTCCAATTTTCATCTATTCATATTTCCATCTCATGCTTCTAGATAATCTTGTCATATGTCTATTAATTTTTCATATACTCTTGTGACACTAATAGTTATTTTGCAGACCATGACCTTGAGAAACCAGTTTATTTTTGTTAGCTATAATGGGTTGGGATGATTAGGATTTTATTTGTTAGGTGTGTTTTGTCACGAAATTGTTAAAGAGGGAGATTATTAGGTTATTTTTTTAATTGGCAATCTCGTTTGACAAAACTTCCTTCCGTTGTAATTTTATTCGTTCTTTTGTTTCAGTGAGACTATGAGTGTTTAGATGTAAATCCAACCCGAACTGTGCCTATATAAAGGAGTTTATAATCTTAATCCTTTCATGTTTGTCACTTCGCTAACTAAGTGAGGGGGTCCAGGGGACAGCGCCTCTTGACGGGTCCGGGGTAGCGCCATGGCAAGGTCGAGGGACAGCGCTCCCGAAACAAAAAGTAAAAATATAGTCAAAATTATTTGACCACTCGAGCGGGTCATTTGTGCGCTCGAGCGAAGGATTGTCAATTACAAAAAGCTAACATCTTTGGCTCCACAAAAACTTAGGGTGCATCTGTATCAAAATCAAACAAATTAAAAATAAATATAAAATAAAATCAAGATCGAAACTTTCATACCTTTCAAATCAAATTAGGCTGCAAATGATGAAGTATATATAGACATAAATGAGTACATATCATATGGAGAGACACAGAGTACGCCTTTAGTGGAGGTATGGTTGTGTTTTCTGGGATTCTTTCTTTCTCTTATTTATTTTTTAACAAAATTTTTTGGACTACTTGATATCTTTTTTGTGAGCCTTATAAGACTGGTTATGGGTAGTATGATTCCTATAATATGTGTTTTTATATTAAAAATAAAATAAAATAAAATTACATAAATCAATAATTATATTTTGATATTTATGTGAATATTTATCTCATATTTGATGGATTGCATCAAGAAATAATTTTAATTATTATTTTTATTTATTATTTGATTTTGTTCAAATTTTTTACTATTTGTAAGTAATAACACAATAAGAAACAATGATATTAATGATAATAGTGAGTTTTAGTGAGGTGGATTGGAGTTTTGAAATGAAAAAAAAGATAGAAACAAAATAATTAAAACTTGGGAAGAAGATGGAGAGACTTAAATATGAAGAATACATATGAATAATTAGGGTGTATCATGAGAAAAAAAAATTTATTTTATTTAGGATTTAATGTGTGTTGTCCTTATTTGTAAATTTATATTATGGTATAATAAGAAGCATACTGAGTTACTATTTTGGTGCAAATAAAATCACCCTATTTGTTTGAATAGAATAAAAGAAGATAGTCCATCTTACTTTTCACACAAATGATTAAATGACTATCAATATCCAATTGATCTATTTTTTATATAAATAAATGTATTCGACGGATCCTAATGAACGATTCATATTGTCAAAATAGGCCTAATATGGACCCACATTAGCTGAACCGGATCTCAAGCTATTCTCATGTGGGGGTGTAAATTTGACCCAAACTAACTTCGGGCCTATTGGACTCCAGCAAAAAAATCGAGCCCGTTCAGGCTGGCCTAGCCCATTTCCCAAAAAACTAGACCCAGGAGGTACTCAGGCTGGTCGGCCTGGGGTGGACTTCAGGCCGATGGGCCATTTTTACACCCTTATTTCCGTGCAATAGAATGAAATAAATATTCAGTTTAGGATAATTTTACCTTTTTATTAGGGTTTCCTTGTCAATTGACAATTGTATCCCCTGTATAACAAGAAATAACCACGTTGTTATCAAATTCTTGAGAAAAAAATAATAATAATAAAGAAGAACATAATTTTTTTTTTTTAAAAAGAAAAAAGACAAATGGAGAAAACAAAAGTAAGAGAGGGTGACCACTTAGGTGACTTCTTGTAGTTGAACAGAAACTCCACCACAAATATATTACAGAAAATATATATATATATATATATGATGATGATGATTATGGGGCTTTGATTGATGACTAACAAGAAACCTTTACATAGAATGCTTGATACAAATTCAATTTTTGTAAATATATATATATATCTATATGTCTTCTTCAAATTTTATATTGTGCATCTAAAATTGTAAAAAAAGTTACAAATAAATTAATAAATAGAATTTGGTACAACCACACATTGCTCTCTCATAGGAATGGGACAATAAATAGAATTTGGTACAACCACTCATTGCTCTCTCATAGGAATGGAACAATGAGTAATGATACATAAGTTTAATTTGAAAGTCTTAAATAGAGCTCTAATGAAATAGAAGAGAGAGAATAGAGAAAGATTCAGAGAGAAGTGTGAGTTCTACTTTTATGTGAATACTCTTCATATCATTAGAATTGTATTAAAACTCTCCAACTAAAGATTTTAAAACATTATTGATGGGACAATAAATTGGTCAACATAAGTCTGCAAGACAACAAATGTCCACTCACAACTCAAGTCAATAAATTACATTAAAAGTAAAATAAAATAAATTAAAATATTTGGTAATGTCAAATAAAATAAGGGATATGAAGATTTTTAAATGAAAAAAATTGAGATCGAGATTCAGTTTGTTTGGTTCTGATTTTTAGAAAATAGTTTTTAGAAAATTTTATTATTTATTTTCTGTATTTTAATGTATTTTAATGAATTTTTTTAATATTTTAAGTAATTTTTTTTAACTTTTAAACACACCTAAAATAAATACACTTAAAAAGTATAATATTTGTGAAATTTTTTTTTTAAAAATATACTAAATATCAAAAAATATATAAAAAAAATACAAAAAATTAATAAATTTTTTGTATTTTTATGTACTTATTAATTTTTTTAAATATTTTTCACAAATATTTTACTATTTAGATACATCTAAATAATGTGCATCTAAAAAAGTAAAAAAATTATTTAAAATTTAAAAAATATTCACTAAAAACGAAAAAATATGAAAAATAAAAAAATAATTTTCAAAAAATTAAATTCAAAAAATTAAAACCAAACACACTAAATATTATTCCCAGAGACGTCGAGGGTCTTATCATATAGCATGGGATAGTTTCTTTATCCACCCAAACTCCCATTAGGACAAAATCAGAAAGAACTCTGACACCATGATCTAAAGATTTTAATAATTAAGTAATTTGTTTATTGTTTAATAGACATGATCAGTAGATTTTACCAATTAAAATAAGTATCGCATTGCACAAATTATTTGCTATTAGGATTGTAAGCTCCAATGTCATTTTCGATTAGCAACTTATGAGATGTATACCAGCAAAAAATATATATATATATATACTAATTGGTTTGCATTTTGGTTTTAGTAATTTTTTAAAAATATTAGTTTTTAGATCCATTTAAGTATGAAATTTGTGCAATTTTTTTTTAAAAAAAATTCATTGAATATAATATAATACGAAAATGTATTAAATTTGTATATATTTCTTTTTTGTACACTACAAGAAAAATCACTTTTGGCGACTAAATTTTTAGTCGCCAAAAGTCTGTTTTTAGTCGCCGAAAGTCCAAATTTTACCTTCCCGTCAAAATTTTTTAGTCGCCACATTTGTCGTGTATTTGTGGTCGGCGGAGGTATTGGCGACTAAAACTTGTTTAGTCGCCAAACTGAAGGTCTTTAGCGACCAATAATTTAGTCGCCAATAGTGTTTTACACTTTTGGAAATCAGGTCTTTAGCGACTAATAATTTAGTCGCCAATAGTCACTCAATTGGCCACTAAATTTTTAGTCGCCAAAGGTGTTTCCGGCGAAAAAAAAAAAACCCACTTTTTTTTTGCTTTTCCTGAGTTTTGAACCCCAACCATCCCCCAATTCCAAGCCTTTTTGCAACACACTCCCTCCACTATGCTACTACAACTTCACATGAATATATATGCAATATATATTATTTATATAGTATATTAACCGGTATTAATACAAAATAATATATATAAATATAATTATTTTAATTCAATATAATTTATGTAAAAAATAAATTATTTACTAAAAAAAAATTTAGGCCACTTTTGGCGACTAAAGTGAGTTTTAGTCGGCAAAACCCCTCCTTTTAGCTACTAATTTTTTTTAGTAGCCAAAAACATCTACTTTTGGCGACTAAAGTAAGTTTTAGTCGGCAAAACCCCTCCTTTTAGCTACTAATTTTTTTTAGTAGCCAAAAACATCTACTTTTGGCGACTAAAGTGAGTTTTAGTCGGTAAAACCCCTCCTTTTAGTTACTAAATTTTTTTAGTAGCCAAAAACATCCACTTTTGGCGACTAAAGTGGGTTTTAGTCGGCAAAACCCCTCCTTTTAGCTACTAATTTTTTTTAGTAGCCAAAAATCTCCACTTTTGGCGACTAAACTGAATTTTTGTCGCCAAAACCCCTACTTTTGGCTACGAAATTGATTTTAGTCGCCAATAACTATGCATTTGGCTACTAAACTGTTTTAGTCGCCAAAAGTGAACACTTTTGGCGACTAATTCCATTTTAGTTGCCAATTGTCCTACTTTCAGCGACGAAAATTTAATTTTTAGTCGCGAAATCTGCTTTTTCTTGTAGTGGTATTTAATGAATTTTTAGGTGATTGCAGGTTAGGAAGGGAGGAACGATGTCGGGAGCTGGAAGAAGGAGGTATTAAGGGCTGGTGAAAGTGCAGAAACAAAAACTAGATACAAAATATGTATACATTTGTATTGAAAGAAATTAAAGCTGAACAGAAACTAATACTCATAGAATGTGATTGTTAGGTTTTGATAATTGACAATTTCATTGGACAAAACTCTATGTAGTTGTATTTTTATTCGCTCGATTGTATTTGTGAGTTATGAGACTTTAGATTCGAATCTAACCCAAGTTGTGTTTGAGTAAAGGAGTTTGCATTGATATTCCGTATCTTGTTTTGAGTATTTTTTATTTGTCACATTGTTAATTAAATACGAAAATTGAGCTGTCTGATCAGCTCGCAAGGGTCCAGGGGACAACGCCCTTGGCAAGGTCAAAGGGCAGCGCCTCCGAAGTCAAAAAAGAAGTCAAAGTTGATTAACCGCTTGAGCGATAAAGTGATTTATCCAATATCTCTGTCGGTATTCTAAACTCCCAGGAAACATTATTTATTGCTCAAGCAGTAAATGTTGAGCCGTAAAATGAGTGCTTGAATGGTCTTCGCGGCTCTATTTAATATGAAGTGTATCGTTTACTATTTTTAGGATTTAACCCGTTCAGATTCTTAGAAAGAGAGAAAAAACAAAGTGTTATATATTGGAGGGTGTATATATATTGTTTCCTTAATGATTTGAGGATGATTAATTGATCAACGAACTTCATTGACTATCATTAAGGGTTGTTTTGTTCTTTTATTTAAATAATAATAATAAATAAAAAAAAAGAGTTGTTCATCGATAGATTTCGAGAAACTTAGGCTTGAAATTTTAGTGGATTTCAAAGTGACTCATCGTTGTGGATTTGACATTGGCATTGTGGATTCAATGTTGGGCAAATCAATTTGGAGGTGAATACGGTGGTAGAATAGACACATCGGGTTCGGTTCAATTCAGGCGTAGATTCACTAAGTAATTGAGAATTCTTGTGTGTAATTCTTTTTTATTTTTTTAGGGATTATTCACTGATTTTAACCCATAATTTTTTATCATAATTGGAAAAATCCAATTATGATTTTTTTTTAACGTTAAATTGTTGTATTGATTTATTGTTAATTATTTGATTATAATTACTATTTGTTATTTTAAATTGAATCATAATAATAAATCACTATTTTGAACGTTTTTGGAGTTTCAATAGTGCTTTGAACAAACACCTAGGCAACAAACTATCCGTTTCTCGAAAAATTTAAATAAAATTATATATGCACAAACCACCCCACACACGATTCACTGCACAATTGTGGTGCACGCACGTGTGATTCAAACCCACTTTGGTTAAGCCGTCATCCACAAAACTTAGATTTGTGTTTGGATCAACCTTAATGTTAGGGTACAAACCTAAGTTAAAGATTGGATTATATAAATATCACATTGGTCACACAAAAAATTAATGTGAGACAAAGCTTATGAAACTTAGTTATATTATTCAATCAATGTTCAACGGGTCAATTTTGCATTTATTCATTAATGATCTCGAGCAACTAAATACTCATCATTTATATGGACATGGAAGTGAACACAACGTAAATTTATTATAAAAACTGTGTAGGTCCCATATTTATTTTGGAAAAAGATTGGTAGCTCGAATCTGTGGCTCGAAAAATGGCTCGAATTCGAATTCGAAGATAGAGACAGAGAGAAAAGAAGAAAAGAGGAAGAGGGAAGAGGGAGAGAAGAGAGGAAGAAGAGAGGAGAAGAGAAAGAGGAGGAGAGAGGGAGAGAGAGAGGAGAAGAGGAGATCGTCGCAGCACCACCGCCGTCGCCTCGCCGCCGCTGATCGTCGCAGCACCAGCGATCGTCGTAGCACCACCGCCGTCGCCTCCAGCCCCGCCTCCGCCTCCTCCTCCCCCTGTGATTATGCCCCCTCCAGTCCTCCTCCTTCCTCCTCCCTTCTCTTCTCCTTCTCTTCTTCTCCACCCTTCTTCTTCTTCTTCTTCTTCTTCCTTCTGCAACAAAAGCACAAAAAAAAAGAGAAAAAAAAAAAAACAAAGACACCAAAACAACGTCGTTTTGGTGTCGAGCCAAATTCGGGCCACTGAATTTCGAGCTACGTAGCGGGGTCGATTTATTTTATCTCAAAATTGATCAAAAATTAAGTAATCAAAACCAATTCTCTAATAATTGTTGGGCGGCGAAGGGGTGATGTGTAGTGGCGGTGGGGAGGTGTTTAAAGAAAAATATTTCATATATAAAAATTTTATGCCTAAAATTCATGTTAAATGAAAGAATGAGTGTTTACTGCATAGGTATATGTGGGGAAGTATTTTGTGAATGACGCCACGTAGCCGAGATACCGCTGAGGTGTTGGCCAAGGTGCCACATAAGTGCGGCACGTTGCCAAGATAATTACGGTATGACTGAGTTATGGTGCGGCAATACCGAGATTATGGGATGTCTGGATAAAGGACAAAAATCCTAGATAAGAGAAGGTTCTTAGTCTGGATAAGAATAAGGCTCTTGATGAGTTTATCCTCATCTAGCGAAGAGTCTGAGATGAGCATTGTGCTTGAGTTCTATGAAGTGAGACTTCTAGGGGACTAAGTCAATGCTGGCTGTAAAAGTAAGGCACGGGCACCCTCGTAGGTCTAAGGTACGCTTTAATTTGTGCATTGAGTTCTTGCGTGATATCTTTGAGATATTGTTAACTGACTTGATCGTTGGAGTGTCCCTGGGTGGACGAATCACTTCGGTATTCTCATTTTTTTATTGGCAGGTTGTTGGCTTAATCTATTATGCTGCATGCTCTTCAACTAAATTCCTTGTTTGGTTATGTGGTCAGAAATCAACACCCATAATATATATACACCCAACCCAATTTAGTTTAAAGAAAAATAATTTATAAAAAAAATTATGCATAAAATTCATGTAAAATGATGTGAAAGTGACAGTTTTACAATTTTAAACCACAACAATGCGTGTTTTTTTTGTTAAAATAAACAAATCAAAAAAAATTACATTATTTTATATGAATTTTTTTTAAAAAAAATTATGCTTGTATCTAACATTATCATTTTTGAAATAAATGAATGATTTAGATTTTCCAGTGCCTTACACTACACCAACATTACTATTTTTGTATGCTGGGAGAGTATTAGACATTGAGTCCGGATCGTCAGTCGTCCTTTCTTGCGGTCCGTCCTGCGGCTCCCTCAAAACAACGTCGTTTTGGGGGAAATTTAAAAAAAAAAAGAAAAAGAAACTGAGCAGAGGCAAACCAGAGAGGGAGGAGAAGGAAGGAAGAGATAAAAAAACTTTCCCTGCTATGTTAATTTGATGAAACAGATATATAAATATATATATATATCCTTTGTTTATTATGTTAATCTGATCAAAAACTTTGTTTGTTTTGATTTATAAATATATATATCCTTTTTATGTTAATCTGATGAAACAGATCTGTGTTTGCCTACTATGGATCGAAACAAATCTGATGAAACATATTCATGCAACCCACATCTGTGATTTCAATTTTTTTTTTTTTTTTGGGGTAAAATCATTTGTATATTTGTTTGTTTTGATTTATATATATATGTATATCCTTTCTATGTTAATTTGATGATTGCCTGCTATGGATCGAAACAAATCTGATGAAACATATTCATGCAACCCACATCTATGATTTCAAAAAAAAAAATTTGGTAAAATCGTTTGTATATTTATTTGTTTTGATTTATATATATATATCCATTCATAAACCAAGATCATTTCTAAGTTCTCATCACAATAACCAATCAATGACACCAAATGGTGATGTCTGACCTTCGATAGCATCTGAATCTCTGTTTGGAACTCAATGATGCCTTGTTCGGACTGAGCTTCCTCCTTCTCCCTCCTTCCTTCTCCCTCCCTCTCTGGTTTGCCTCTGCTCAGTTTCTTTTTTCTTTTTCTTTTTTTTGAAATTTCCCCCAAAACGACATCGTTTTGGGGGAGCTGCAGGACGGGCCGCAGGAAAGGGCAACTGACGATCCGAACTCATTAGACATTATTGTCAAGTGATACATTCTACCAATCACAAAGACATATATGCCTCTTATTGTCTTTCAAACACCCAACATAAATATAATAGATTCTACTGTCAAATCCAATCACAATAAAGGAAGGTATCGTGTGGCATCTACCCTCCTGGCACCAAAAAATTCCTCTATTTTTTAAAAATTTTAATTTACATAAAATTATATTTTATTTTCGTAAGTCATTCATTAGTGGTATTAATGAAAGGCTAACGCTAACATGTGCACATGGGACATTAATTTTAGAACTTATTTAAAAGGTGTTTTCAAGATAGTAAAAAGATTAAAAAAAGTTTTGAAATTTATAGCAATTCTGGTTTAGACCCGATTCGTTGATGTTTTGTATCCGGGTTTCATTGTCTTTTATGGTTGTTCATGTCTTATTTCTCGTTATTCCTCATTGAGTTTTGATTATTGGAGTGTCTTGGTTGCATTTAGAATAGGTTGGTAGCTTGTTTTTCAAAACCATTGTTGCCCAGAATTTTGCGTCTTCGCTCGAATGACACTTCCTGCACTCGAGCGATTTTTGTAAACTTCCAGTACTTTTTGCAGGTTTGTAGAGATATTGGGAGTTGGCATTCTTCGCTCGAGCGGTCTTTCTTGCACTCAAGCGGTGTTCGCTCAAACGGTGTTTTTTGTGCTCGAGCGATGGTCTTCTATCTGCAAAACTTCTAAGAGTTTGTATTCTATGCTCGAGCGGTCACACTTTTGTGTCTAGACACTCGAGTTACACTTGTTACGCTCGAGCGGTCTGCAAGTATATTAGATCGCAGAATCACGTTTTTGAGTCACTCTTTCAATTCTCTCTCTCTCTCTCTCTAAACATTCTAAAAATCCTAGATCTAGAGATTCTCTCTCTAAAACTCACATTTCCTCTACAAATACACCTAGATCTGTTGATTCTTCACCCTAGTCTCTTTGACAAAAAGGTAGAGCACATCGAGAGCTTTCTTTTCATTGGAGCAAAGTTGGTTTTCGGCGTCCTTGAGGTTGCTCCATTCTCTCTCGCTCTCTCTTGTCTCCTTTTCGCTTCAAGAGGTATGGTCTATTTTCTAAACTCAATATGATTTCAATAGCATATTTGTGACGTATTTTGTTATTTATATTTGGTAGTCATTTGGGTGATCTTGAAATGTTATTGTGGGTTGAGAGTTTGTACAAGTTGGGGGTTGTTTGGTTATAATTTTGCTATTAAATCCATTTTTGGTAAACAAACTTGCATTTGATTTTCTAAAAGAGAAAAATCTCAATTTGTACAAAAGCCCTAAATTACATTGTTTTGAGAGTTGGAGTTATTTTTGGTAAGTGGTTGGTTGGAAAGAGATAGAAAGGGGATAATTGTTGGATTTTGAAACAATTGGTGTTATTACTCTTCTGAATATATATATATATATTTCTGTATTGTTTTCTTTTAACCATTGCATTAGTGATAACTGTTTTGGCTATCGGTGAAGCATTGCATTACCATGTGTTAGAAATTGCATGTGGATTAAGCAAATTGAAATCATTCATATCATGGAGCATGTAATGGATTTTGAAAATTTAAACTGTATGTTTTGGAAAGAGGTTTTGAAAACTCTCACATTATGTCTTGGAACATTTGCATTATTTTGGAAAAATAATATTTTGAGTTACATGTATTGTATTATCGAAAAGGTAAATAAAATGGTGAATCTGGGAAGTAAGTATTGTCTCGTTGAAATAAGTTGGCCTGAGTGTCTATGGTGAAAGTCGTAAAAACCGCGCGTATACATGGGTGTCGATCCTGCAGAGAAAATTTCCGTGAAATGGCAATAATAGTGCTTTTATAGCTTACGTTTACATGGGTGCCGGTTTATAGTTTCCCACGAATGAAATTTCCATGAAAGGTGTATTTGTTTTGAAGATTTATCCATTTTACTTACTATTATGTTGGTTTTGGAACAGGATATTTGGAAAATGGTTTTAACAATGCATTTGTTGTTGTTTAACGATGTATTCGTATTTGATTTAGCAATGTATTTGCTAGTTGGTATTGAGGTACCGGGATTGGTTTTTGGATAGAAATTTTATATCAAATGGATGATTTGAACTCAAAAAACATTTTGATTAAACATAAGATTTTGGTAATTGGAAAGAAAGGATTTTGTTGAGAAATTAAACGGATTTGAAAATGCATTTGGGCATATTGTATATATGTATTGCATCATAACCGTTTATACTGGTGAAGCATGTTTAGTTTTTGAAATATTCTCTATTGGGCTTTATGCTCACCCTGTGTGGCTGAAATGTTTTTCAAGTGTACATGTATGGATGTGGATTGTGAAGTGAAGTTGTGTTCAAAACCATGTAGGTTAATTCAGTTATTTGTAGGCCATACGCCATTTATGTTATTTATTGGCCATGTATCATTCTTGTAAGGGTTACACCCTTGTGTATAATGTAAGTCTCAGGGCGTTCAATTTAATTTATAACATCCATGTATGTTTTTAGTTGCAGAACATCCATTCAACTTAAATATTGTATTTAGGAATGTATAAAATCAAATAAACACATGTATTATGTGACTGTATTATATTCAATTGCGTAAGAGTTGTGATCTATTGTTCGTCGTCGGGTGGTTTATTCACGTGAATCAGACCGTGTAAATCTGGGGTGTGACAAAATCAATAAAATGTGTTTTGTAATTAGCAAAAATGTTGTATTTACTCTCTTTTGCCTTTTTTGTGTGTCCTAATGGCACTGGTTAACAAGACCCTTGATGAAAAACAACGGATCATAATTAAATCTACACCATATACTTTATTTTTGGAGCAAAAATTTATGGTAGATAGTATTTTTCAATGAAAAATTATGTTGTCATTTTTTTCCTGCACTAAAATGTATTTTTACTCATATTTATTAGAAAGTGTCTTGTATGTAGTTTTTTGTCTTTTTCTTGTGCCTTAATAACACTGGTTAACAAGACCCTTAATGAAAAATAATGGTTCACAATTAAATCTAAACCATATACTTTATTAGCAGAGCAAAAATTTATGGTAGATAGTATTTTTCAACGAAAAATTATGTTGTCATTTTTTCCTACACTAAAATGTATTTTTACTCATATTTATTCATGTGATTACACATCTTCTGCATTAGTTTTGCTTGCTTTAGTGTCATTAAAAGAAGGTAAGTGAAATTATGTTAAATTTATGAAATTTAATTGTTGTTGTTATTATTATTATTATTATTATTTGTTTTTTGCAAATCCGAAGAATGATTAACGTAATTTACCTAATCCTAAAAATTATAAAATTATAGTTTACGGAAACATTTTTTATATAGAAAATTATCTTTAGTAGAATAATACATTGACAATATCTTTATAGAAAAATTATGTTATGACCTTGTTGAACATTATTAAAAAAGTGCATAGAAAGTAAAAATCATGGACCAAATATATAAAGATGTGACTTACATTACATTAAAGTTTAATTTTAAGTCATATACTTTTTTCTTTTTTTTTTGACCATGACCTCGAGTGATATTCCATTTTCAAAGTGGGAAGAAAAGAATAGAAAAAACTATTCTTTTTTGAACACAGAATAGAAAAAACTATTCGAGTAGGGATGGCAATTTGAAACCGACCCGACGGGGATCCCCGACCCCGATCCCGATTTTAGCGGTTTTTCTCCAAAAAATACCCCCGACGGGGAGAAGACGGTATTTGAAAATCAATCCCCGATCTGTTTCGGGCCGGGGACGGTGATCAGTATTCTAGCCCCGGCTCGGCCCCGGCCCCGACCTCGACCCCGCCCCCGCCCCCGCCCCCGCCCCCGGCCCCATCCCCGAATTTCCCCGAAATAAAATTACTTTTATACCCCTTATATATATATATATATGAAACCCGTGCACTGTCTCTCACTCTCTCGTTTGTTCCACTCCCACTCTCTCGACTCTCGTTCTTCTCTCTCTCTCAACGAACGAGAGAGAGTGAGAGACCGCCACCGTTCTTCTCTCGTTCTTCTCTGTCTCTCATAGCCCGATCTGAAGACGTCGCCTCTCGTTCTTCTCTCTCTCTCACAGCCACTGTCGATCTCACTCTCACTCTCACAGTCGCCTCTCGTTCTTCTCGTTCTTCTCTCTCTCTCGATCTCGCCACAGCCACCGTCGGCGTCGATCAAATCTGTTAGATCTGTACTCAGATCTGTTTGTTCTCTCTCTCTCTCTGTGTTCTGATCTTGTTGGTGATGATGAAAACATTTTTTTTTCAGATTATTTTTTTAATTTAAATCTGTTGTTGATGATGAAAACATATACTGATTGTTGGTACTCGGATTATTTTTTTAAATAATCTGATTGATGAAAACATATACTGCTTTTTTTTTAAAATTTTTCAGATTATTATTTTTTAATTTAAATCTGTTGATGATGATCTGGTCTGTTATACTGATTTGCTGTTCTTGAATTTTTCAGATTATTTTTTTTTTTAATTTAACTCGGGAAGTTTTCGGGGTCGGGGAAACCCGATCCCCGTTAGGGGACGGTGACGAGGGGATGATAGGTTTCCCCGCCGGGGACGGGGATGGGGACGGGGAGGGTGGAAACCTTCGGGGATCGGGGATCGGGAGGGTGGTCCCTAGTCTCGCCCCAGTCCTTTGCCATTCCTATATTCGAGCCAATGTTTGAATGACATGATGAGTTGGTTTACTATAATCTAATTATAAATTGAAAGTTGATAATAAGAGTTGAAACATTTGTTCTCCTCACTCTTCATAATTATTTTTTTAAATAAAAATAAAAATTTATATATATTATTTTTGTCACATATAATTTGTAAATAGAAGTTGTGTCAAACACTTTAACACATCATATATATATTATTAAAAGTAATATTTTTTTTTATGCTTAGGGGTTGTTTGGGATGAATTATATGAGTGCGCTTTTTATTTTTTTGGATAAAAAAGTGAAAGAAAAAAATATGATTATTTGAGATAATTTTTTAACTTTTTTTAAAAAAATGTGTATTAAAATATTGTATAAAATGACAAAATTATTTTTTTTAGGCCTATGCATACTGACATTAATGTGATCGTTTGGTAGTCGTGGACTACACTGGGTCTACATACTGACAAAATTATTATTATTATTATTATTATTATTATTATTTTTTTTTTTTCAGCCGTGGCCTGCACTGGGCATGTTTTGAAAAGTTTGTGGGTATGTTTGGTTTGCATTTGGGAGATGAATTTTAGAAAAAAATTTCTAAAAAATTGTTTAGTTTGAGTTTTTCTCAAAAAATTTCCAAAATCACTTTCTCTCTCTGACACATCAATCAATCACTTTTTCTCTCTCCTCTCTCCTTCTCAATCACTTTTTCTCTCACACACATCTACTCAAATTCTCCCAAAATATCAAATCATCCCAAACTCTCAAAAAAACAACTCTCCCAAAATATACAACTAAACAAACCAAAAAAATTTCTAAACTCTCTCCCCAAAATTTTTTTCAAAAATAACTCTCCCAAAAACAAACCAAACAAGCTCTGTATTTTTTTTTTTTTTAATTTTTAATTTTTTATTGTTTGACAATGGTGCACGTCTCCTACAGCTATATAAAAATAAAAATAAAATTTTTTTTTTTCTTTTGTTTCGGTGATGTCTAGTGAACCTATGCCTATGCCTATGAATCTATGCCTATGCCTAGTGGATCTATTTTTCCTGCCCTTTGGCTTTTGTGAATAATGTTAATTTTTTTACTTTTTTAGTAATTTTTTGTCTTTTATAGAGTGCGGGGAAGTGGTTCTGGAAATACTCTTTTGATCCAATGGGGCACTGGAGATCCTCAGCTGGTAACCTGAAAAAGGATGAACACTCTGGTCGGGGGTGCCGGAATTAGCACTCTGACGGTCAAGTCAGTGTCTACTCCCTTGATTACTTGTATTTTAAGTTAAGCGTACTAATTCTCACATACCTCTTTCTGACTAATGTTCTTCTATTTATATCTTTTCTTTCTTGGGCCTCGGGGCTAGGCCCACTTTCAATTTGCCGTATAACTATTCACTCGGCTCCTTTTGTTGCAAATCGCTTTTCACTCGGCCCCTTACTCAACCGGCTATTTGGCCGAATAGGGCAGGATTTAAATGTGCAAGACGGGGTCGAATGCGATGTATATATTTTGACTCTCCGGGTCCAATTATTCGGCCTCTTTATGACTCCCAATATTCGGCCCCCACAATTGCCCCCCTAAGCACTCCACTAACGACAGTTAGCTGGAGTGTTTGGTTTCAAACTCAAAAAGTCAGAGCCGAAATTCGGCGGCTAACCTCATTCCAACGCGGATGTCAGAGCACACGCCTCTCGGTTATCATTTCAACTTCCCGCCCATTCGTACACTTCCATTTCTTGTGATTTAAAATCTTGTCATCTTTTCGAACACACATTTTTGGATGCTTAGAGTTTTTGGACTGCCTTCCGACTCACCTCTGCAACTTCCATTCATCCTTCATTGTCCTCTCTGTCTCTTGTAAGTTCTCTTCCTCTCTGCTTTGAATCCTTTTCTGGGTTTGCCTTTAGTTTAGTATGCTCCTATAGGCTGACCGAAATGGCAAAACATCTGAAAGACCTCCTCTCCGCGGATTGAATCTCTGGCTTTCGACACCATTTTTTCTATCCCTGATGACGTTCGTCTGTCGCTTGTGATAGACGGCACCCTCAATATGGAGAGGGATGATGAAAGCACAATCGTCTTCCCTCTCTTATCAATTGCAGAGGGCGGAATCCGTTTCCCGCTTCATCCATTTCTTAGGGCTATCCTTCGCCATTGGGGTCTAATCCCCTCTCAACCCAATGTCAACTTTTTTAGAATCGTAATAGGGATTATAGAGCTAAACCGTCGCCTTAGGATCTAACCTCGGCATACCTGCTATTCGGCATTGTTATGCCTTGGCCAAGTCTTCTGGTCGGCATGGACGCTATTTCCTTAGGGCTAAGGACACCGACCATCAACTAGTGACTATGCTTTCCAGCTCTGGCAAGCGAGTCGATGATGTTATGGTCGTTGTCCGAGGTAACTGGGAATTCGGCGAAGGAAAGGATCGCCTCGATCCTATTCCTAGACGGAGGGGTGAACTAGGTGGTCGTATAGTTTTTTGCGTTTATTTTTCTTATATTTATAAAGCTTTATTTTTGAGATCTCATGGTTTTGCCTGTGCAGGAAACCATTTGAAGAAAGTCTTGACTTCAAACTGACGACGCCATTCTTTCGGAAATTAAAGTCGCGCTCAAATATTTCGGCCGTCCGACTCTTTAGAAGCAAGGGAGGGCAGCCCACATTCTCCTTTGGTATGAGCCGACATATACGACGTTTTCGGCAGCAAAAAAATATCCCAATTCGAGGGATGAAGAGTTTCTTACGGCTCTTATTTTGACCGACTTCAAAAACTTGCGGCAAGTTGGTTTCGAGGGGGCCGATTCGGAGCGGGCGGAAGTAGCTGAGGTCACTGAGTCAGACCAGTCCGAAGCCAAAGTAGACGAGGCTTTACAGTTGGCCTTCGAGGAAGCCCAGCCTCAATTCAGCCAACCTTCCGTCCACTTCGGGTCGAGGGGTCCTTCCGTTTTAACGACATTTTTACTGGTTTAGAAGACCTTCCCGGCGCATACCCTGAAGACATGGCTAGGTTAAACCTCACACAATTCACCAAAAAGAAAAACGCGGGAAAGAATGGCCGCGCGGCGAAGAGCAGAGGCCATTCAATCTGAAGTGCCACCTGCCGCCGAAGCTCAGCCCTCCTTGCCTGTTTTCGAGGAGGAAACGGCTCAAACCCAAAATGCCGAGTCTGAGGCGGTTATGTAAGCCAATCAAGAGGCTGAGGGAAGGGCGGAGAAGCGTCATGCCGAGATCGAGGCCGGCTTAGAAGAAAACCGTGCTGACAAACGACCGCGTTTAGAGGAGTCGGATGTGATTGTGCCTTTTGTCATTCAACCAAAGATAAAAAACACGCCAATCTCCTCTGACGCGTCGGCTATTAAAGACTCAACTATCGCATTGAGCATGGCTACGTCCGTCTTATTGCCGGCTGACAAGGCGGCTTTCCGGGCGGAGCTGGATCTACTGGCAATAGCATTAGACCGCTCAATCGACTCTTCTGGTATATACCTTGACCTTGTCTTTTCCTTTTATGCAAATATTGTTTTGGTTTTAATTTCTTATTTTACAGACGGTCGAAAGAATAGCCGAGATAGGTCGTCGCCAACATGACGCCGTCGAACGACTTGGTCGTTTATAATTAGAAGTAGAGGGCCAGAGGAACAGGGCCAATTTCGAAGCGGCGAGGGCGAAGATGAAAGGCGCAAGGGCCGAGGCCGAGATGAAGAGGACGAGAAATGCTGACCAGCTGAGATTGGCCACCGAGAAGAGGGCAAATGTGAGCGAAGATGTGCTCAAGTTGGCCCAAGAGACGATTGCCAAACTGGAGGCTGAATTGGAAGAATCGAAGAAGGCGAAGGAAGTAGCCGACTCCGAGGCTTCAAAAGCTTACGAGGCCGGGCAAAGCGCTACTCTCGCAAATTATGTGGAAGAAGTCCCCAAATTTGAAAATCGGGGATTTAAACATGGCTGGGTCAAAGCCCTTGTTGCTATTGATGTGACATTGGCTATGCCAATTCCATACGAGCAAGTGGATGTTGAGCCGCTGGAGTCTGACTCCGAGGATTGATTAGGGCGACACTTTAGTTGTTTTTGTTTAAGGATTTTGAATTTTTTCGTTTAGTAGTTTTTATTTACGTATAAAATGACTACAGTTTTTAGGTTTTTGCTAGGTGCTTTCATGCAAACTTGTAGCTTTTTGTTTGGTAGTTTTCATATGTAAAATGGCTACAGACTGCCCAATTTACTAATGAAAATCTCCTTTATACTTTGCTATTATTTGTGCTTAATTTTGCTATTGATGAATGGTATTGCTTTTTGCTACTTTGGAGAAAACATTCATGTACGCTTGCCGATTAGATAACTAGGCAATTTAACAATTTATCATTGTCGAATAGCCGATCAGATTAATAAATCTCATCGATTGGCATATTATTAGTTCATGGAGTGGCTGTAGCACAGATCAATCGGCATTAGGCTTAGATATTTGGCCGATTAATAAATCTGCCCTTACCCCAGCCAATGCATGAATTCCAAAACGCCGAATATTATTAGTTCATGGAGTGGCTGCAGCACAGATCGATCGGCATCGGGCTTAGATATTTGGCCAATCAGATTAATAAATCTGCCCTTGCCCCAGCCAATGCATGAACTCCAAAAAGTCGAATATTATTAGTTCATGGTATGGCTGCGGCACAGATCGATCGGCATCAGGCTTAGATATTTGGCCAATCAGATTAATAAATCTGCCCTTGCCCCAGCCAATGCATGAACTCCAAAAAGTCGAATATTATTAGTTCATGGAGTGGCTGCGGCACACGTCGATCGGCATCGGGTTTTTGGAGTTTAGCGTTAATGAAATCGCCTTGGGGGCGCTGTATGCATTAGGAATAAATGGGGTGGGCTCTTCGCGCCAGTGATTCCACTATTTTGTTCAGACTCATTTTAAACCAGTTTGTTGCGTAAGGTTAGATAAGTGCGAATGTCAAATACTGTTCTTCAACAACAGAGGAGAAGGGCGAACATTGGCTGAGCTTGACATTGAAATGAATCACAGCAGCGAGCCCACAAGCACGGGAGGTAGGACATCCAGGGAACGGGAAAAACGTCAACCCCCAAGCCGTCGAAGCAGATCACCCTGAAAGGAAAAACAGCAACGGGGAAGCTCCCTCGCGACCGCGATCGAGAAATGAGGCCGATGCGATGCCACGACCGTTGAGTTTTGCGATTTTTGTGGGAAATAAACTGATGACGGAGGCGGATTCTATTGTCAACGACCCAGGTGTAGTAGTCGAGTTCACTTGACAGATTTTTCCACCGGAAGTCCAGCAATCGATGGTTGGTCGACAGGATTTTGAAATATTTCGAGAGGGCATCCACGGAGCAGTGAGAGGGCTGTATACCGCCTATGAAGTCGGCATGCATCTGCACGCCGTGTGGCGGAAGATAGAAAAGAAGGATGAACGAATTCGAAACTTGGAGGCTCGTGCGGAGAAGGCCGAGCGCGAGCTAAAGAAGGCCCAAACTACCGAGCCGCATGCGGCCGATCAATCTAACCCGGTCGTTGATGAAAGAGTGACCCAACGGCTGTTAAGCCATGCGATTGCTATCGAGATACGGCAAGTATATTCGCACTAGAGAATGCAAAGGTCGCAGCCTATGAACGAGGCTTCCACAAAGGCTGGAAAGCCGGGATAGAGAAGACCAAGGAGAAACTCGCAGATGAGGTATGTCGATGCGAGAATCGAGGCTTTAGGCATGGATGGATTAAGGCTCTCCAAGCCTCAGAGGCACTCTAAGGAGTAGGAGTTGAATCGGCGTCGCCATTATATCAACGTCATCACTTTCCTTTTGGCGCTTTCGAAATTGAGAAGAGCAATGACGAGGGTGATGCCGATTAGAATTGAATATATATTGTAAACGCTCCAACACAGATTGGGCGTCAGCTATGTATCTATTGGCTAATTTAATAAAATATTTTATTTTAAATGTTTGTGTTTCATTTTGAATGTTTACATGCTTAATTAGGCATCTCATTTCGAATGTTTGCATGTTTTAATTTGTTTATGCGGTTGCGCCGGCCCAACTTAATTAAGCATTTCATTTTAAATGTTTGTATGCTTTAATGTGTAAACAGTTTTTGCCGGCTCAACATAACGAAGCATTCCGTTTTGAATATTTGTATGCTTTAACCTTCGTCGTGAAGGGCGCTCCGAATCCGGAGTCTTATTCGGCCCAAACGTGTTATGTACGGCTGGGGCTCCGAATTCGGAGGCTTTTTGTCGGCCAATCATGATATCTACGAAGGGCACTCCGAATCCAGAGTCTTATTCGGCCCATAAGTGTCATGCACGAATGGAGCTCCAAATCCGGAGGCTAAATCGACCCAAAGGTATCATGCACTGATGGGGCTCCGAATCAAGAGACTTGATCGACCCAAATGTGTCATGCACCAATGGGGCTCCGAATCCGGAGACTTGACTTGGCCGATCGTGGTATCCACGAAGGGTGCTCCGAATCTGGAGGCTTAATCGGCCCAAATGTGTCATGCACCAATGGGGCTCCGAATCTGGAGACTTGGCCAATCGTGATATCCACGAAGATCGCTCCAAATCCGGACATTTATTCGGCCCAAAGGTGTCATGCACCGATGGGGCTCTGAATCCAGAGACTTGTCTTGGCTAATCGTGATATCCACGAAGAGCGCTCCGAATCTAGAGACTTAATCGGCCCAAAGGTGTCATGCACCAATGGGGCTCCGAATCTGGAGACTTGACTTGGCCAATCGTGGTATCCACGAAGGGCGCTCTGAATCCGAAGGCTTAATCGGCCCAAAGGTGTCATGCACCGATGGGGTTCCAAATCCAGAGACTTAATCAACCCAAAGGTGTCATGCACCAATGGGGCTCCGAATCCGAAGACTTGACTTGGCCAATCGTGATATCCACGAAGGGCGCTCCGAATCCGAATGCTTAATCTGCCCAAAGGTGTCATGCACCAATGGGGCTCCGAATCCGGAGACTTAATCGGCCCCAAAGGTGTCATGCACCCATGGGGCTCCAAATCCGGAGACTTGACTTGGCCAATTGTGATATCCACAAAGGGCGCTCCGAATCCAGAGGCTTTTGAACTGAATTGTGCGATGAGAAAACGGGAAACTTTGCATTGCAAAAGTGAAATATATACATGGTGAACCATTCAAAACTAGTATCATTCCCCACAAGTCGGGTTTAATGATAGAATTTACGCAAGTGCATTGAATTCCAAGGCCGTGGCAGACTCCTTCTAGACATGTCTTTCAGTCGATATGCCCCTACTCCCGCGATCGAATCGATTTGATAGGGGCCGTCCCAGTTAGGACCCAATTTTCCATCAGCCGGTTTCCTGGCAGCTGGAAGTACTTTCTTCAGGACCAACTCTCCTGGTGTGTGGCAACGCAGCTGAACACATTGATTATACGACTTAGCAAGCTGTTATTGATACCGTGCCATGGATGCAAGGGCACGGTCCCTTCGTTCTTCAATCAGAATCAAATCCAAGGCCAGCATCATGTCGTTTCGGCCCATATCAAAAACTTTCGATTTCAAGGTTGGGAGGCCGATCTCCAAGGGTATGATTTCCTAGGTTCCAAAGCATAAAGCAAACGGCGTTTCCCCAGTGGATCGCTTCGGCGTAGTTCGATGAGCCCATAACACACTCGACAATTCTTCGACCCATTTGCCTTTAGCTTTCTCCAGCCTCATCTTGATGCCATCCAAGGTGGATTTGTTAGAGGCTTCGGCTTGACCATTGCTTTGTGGGTAAGCTGGCGTGGAAAAGTAAGGCCGGATACCATACTTGCTGTATAGCTCTCGGTAGACGCCACAATCAAACTGGGTGTCGTTGTCTGAGATAAGTGCTCTTGGAATGCCGAATCGTGTTATGATATTTCTCCATACAAAGCGCTTAACATCAGCATCTCGAATGTGAGTTAGTGCCTCCGCTTCGACCCATTTTGTGAAGTAATCTGTCGCGACAATCAAGTATCGCTTGTTCCTTAGGGCCCTCAGCAATGGTCCGACGATATCAAGTCCCCACTAGGCGAACGGCCAGGGACTGGTGATAGAGCTTAACTCTTCAGCAGGCAGATGGGTTAAGGGGGAGAACTTCTGGCATTGTTCACATTTTTTCACATAACATTCGGTATCTGCTCTCATTGTCGGCCAATAATACCCCTGTGTTACAGCTCGATGGGCCAAAGAGCACCCGCTAGAATGGGCACCACAACTACCTTCATGTATTTCAGTCAAGAGTTCCTCGACTTTATCCGGATGAACGCATTCTAAGTATGGCCAGAAAGGGATTTTTTATAAAGCTTTCCTTGCGGATCCAAGTAGTATCGCAGGGCTTTGTTTCGTAACTTGTGTGCTTCTTTCTTATCCGGCGGGAGCTGTTCGAAAGATAGGAATGCAGCAATGGAGTCCATCCAACTCGGACCTAGGTCTATGACATTGATCTGGGCTGCCTCTGAAGGGCTAATGCTCAGCTTAGGATGAAGCCCACTTTGATTGTCCGTTTAATCTTTGAGTTAATGGCAGAGGCTGTGCAAGCCAGGGCGTCTGCATGTGTGTTCTGATCACGGGTTATTTGGTTCAATTCATGATGATCGAATTTTGCCAGTAAGGAATTTGTCGTTTTCATGTAAGCCGCCATACGGTCGTTTTTGGCCGCATATTCCCTCTTTAATTGATTGATCACAAGTTTTGAGTCACAGAATATAAGTAAGCGCCGAGCACCCAGGAGATGCGCATTCCGCAAGCCGGTTAGTAGGGCTTCATATTCGGCCTCATTGTTCGATTCTTTGAAGCCGAGTTTGATAGCCTGCTCAATTATTGCTCCATCGGGAGCCATGATCACTACTCCGGCTCCGCTGCCGCGTTGATTGGATGACCCATCACAGTATAACTGCCAAATGTCCCCAACATAAATTCTCCAGTTCGGCTTAGGTTGAACTTGATTAGACTTCAAGTCGGCAACACCCCCAGTGAATTCGGCCACAAAGTCGGCAAGCACTTGACCCCTTGATTGAGGTTCTAGGCAGAAACTGAATATCATACTGGCCGAGTTCAAGAGCCCACTTTGAAACGCGCCCTGATGCTTCTGCACTGCGGAGTACTGCCCAGAGGGGGTAGTCCGTTAGTACCCCGATGGTATGCCCCTGAAAGTAATGCATCAGTTTTCTTGCTGCCATGATGAGGGCTAGGATGAGTTTTTCCAACGGAAGGTAACGTGTTTCAGCGTCAACCATTGCCTTGCTCACATAATACACTGGTCGCTGCTCTCCAAGCTCTTCCTTTAACAGTACGGCGCTAACGGCTCGGTCAGAGACGGCCAGATATAAAATGAGCGAGTCGCCTACCGATGGTGTTGTCAATAGTGGAACTGATTGGAGATAGGTCTTCAGACCGTTGAAAGCGGTTTCACACTCAGAGGTCCATTCAAAAGCTTTACCCTACCGTAGGGTGTAAAAGAATTGTCGGCAACGGTCCGTGGAGCGACTGATGAACTTGTTGAGTGTGGCGGTCATCCCCATTAACTTCTGAACCTCCTTGACCGATCGAGGGGAGCCGAGTTCCAGGATTGCTGTGATTTGCCTTGGGTTGGCTTCAATTCCTCTGTGGTTGACAATGTAACCCAAGAATTTGCCAGAGCCGATCCCAAAGGCACATTTAGAAGCGTTCAGCTTCATTCTATATTTGCGTAGAATGCCGAATGTCTCGTCCAGATCGGCTAGATGATTTTGCTCTTCCTTGGACTTGACCACCATATCGTCAATATACACTTCCATAGTGTGGCCGAGTTGCTCCTTGAACATGGCAGTGGCTAGTCTCTGATAAGTTGCCCCTGCATTCTTCAACCCAAAAGGCATAACCTTATAGCAATAGGTTCCTCTTGGGGTGAGGAATGCAGTTTTGTCTTGGTCCTCCGGATTCATGGCAATTTGATGGTAGCCTCGGTAGGCATCGAGGAAGCTCATACGCTGATGACGTGCCATAGCATCTACCAGTTGGTCTATTCTGGGGAGAGAAAAAATAATCTTTTGGGCAGGCTTTGTTTAGGTCCGTGAAATCAACGCACACTCGCCAAGTCCCATTTTTTTTTTTCACAACCACAGTATTAGAGAGCCATGTAGGGTAGGTCACTTCCCTGATTGCCCCGGCGTCAAGCAACCGGTCAACCTCTTCAACAACGGCGGCAGTGGTGCTCTATGGCTGACCGCTGGCTTTTTTGAATAATCGGCTTGCATTTAGGGTTCAACATTTAAACGGTGCTGCGAAACAGAAGGATCGACACCCGGCATCTCATATGGTGTCCACGCAAATACATCTAGGTTGCCGAGCAAGAAGGAAATTAGCTGCTTCCTGTTGGCTTCATTTAGGGAGGCGCCGACTATGAAGAACTTGTCTGGATTCCCGCCAATCTCAACTCGATCCAGGGTTTCCGTGGCCTTTTCATTGGGGAGCCGCCCAACATCGTCGAGGCTCTCTCGATCCGTCACCTCAATAGAATTTACTTCCAACTCTTTTGGTGTTTTTGCAGCAAGGAGGTAACATGCTTGTGCCGATTTCTAGGAACCACAGATTTACTCAATGCCGTGGTCTGTTGGGAAGCGGAGCACTTGATGATAGGTGCTTGGCACGGCCTACAGAGCATGCAACCAAGTTCGATCCATGATGAGATTGTATGGCGAAGGTAGCTTGACGACCAAGAATTCTACATCCACTGTTCGGGAGCCCGCTCGAACTGGTAGTGTGATTTTGCCCAACGGATACTCTGGATTAGCGTTGAAGCCGAATAATGGATAAGGAGCCGGAGACAGGTCTGACTCGGAGAACCCGAGTTTGATGAAGGTCTTGTAATACATAACCTCTGAAGTACTCTCCTGGTCTATGAGAACGCGTTCAACGGTAAATCGATTTACACATAGTTCAATGACCAACGGATCAATGTGGGAGAGTGTTATGCCGATTAAATCAGAATCGTCGAAGGTAATATTCAGAGCTTCATGGGGCCGTTTTGCTGGTGTGATGTGCTTTTGGGGGATTGGGTGTAACTGAATTGCATACACGGTTGGGGCTGTTGGCAAGCTGTATATCATGTGGATGACGCCGAGCGGAGGTGAGTCCTGTTGAAGGGCAAGTGTTTTGGTTGAGTTATTTCAGGCATGTTACTTGAGTCAACCGTCTTGTACCAACTCCTCAAGGTGGTCTTTCAAAGCATAGCAACTGTCGGTATCATGGCCGTGGTCTTTATAATATTCGCACCGCCTATCCCGTCTCCTCGTGTCGGGAGGTCCTACCATTTTTGATGGCCATTTGAAGAAAGAGAGGTGTTGAACCTTAGCCATAACCGCACTGACCGGCTCCGATAACTCCGTGTATTTTTTGTCGGCGCGCCTCGCGCGCCTGCTATCCACTTGAAACTGCTCATTAGCTCAGTGTGGACACTAGTCGTTTGATCGGCGTGAATCCCATCTTCGATCTCGCTTAGCCCGATTCCGTGATTTGGGGCTCTGTGGTGGTACAGCGTTTAATCGGCTGCACGACTTCAGGTGGGGCCGACTTAGTTGCTTTATGCCCGTCTTTGACCCGGAGGGCATCGTCTTCGACTTTGCAATATTCCTTAACTTTTTTCATCAACGCCCAGACCGTTTTTGGAGGCCGTCTGGTCAAAGAGTTGCGGAGGGCACTGTCGGGATGTAACCCCATCTTGAAGGCAGTAATGGCCATGGAGTCATTGCAAGCATCATCTACCAGATTAAAACACTTCCAATACCGCGCCGAATACGCACGAAGGGTTTCCCCAGTTGAATTTGCATTGCCCAGAGGGAATCGGCTTGCTTTGGCTAGACCTCATTAGTGATGAACCTTGCCCTGAAGGATTTTTGGAGTTGGTGAAAGCTCTCGATCGAAGCTGGCTCCAGTTTATAATACCACCTGACAGCCAGTGGTCCCAAACTGCTCGGAAATATTCTGCACATGAGAGCCTCGTCGTTTGCATACAGCGTCATGGCTTGTTTGTAATGGCGGATGTGATCGGTGGGGTCTGATTTACCATCGTACAAGGTGAATGACGGTGCTTTGAACTTCTTGGGTAGCACTGCCCTGGCAATCCATCGTACAAAGGGATCGTGCTAGTCTTCTTCGTCTGAACTATTTCTTCTTCGCTTATGCCTTATACGTGGACTCTCTTCTGAGGAACTGGTAGTTTCGAGTCGACCTTTCTTTTTGGGCTCTGGGGATAATGAATCAGAGTCGCTGTCACTAACTCTGACTTGTCTTTGAGCTCGAGGTCTTCGACCATCCGTTCTCAGTGGTCGTCTTGGATCCGGGTGTGTAACTTGTTTAGACTTTGCCACTGCCAAAAGCCAAATCCTGTCGAACGCGCTCGTTCTCAGCCATCATGTTTTCCAACCTTTGTTCGTTTTCCTTTGCTTGCTCCATAATCGCCTGCATTGTCTCGTTCTCAGCCATCATGTTTTCCAACCTTTGTTCATTTTGCTTTGCTTGCTCCATAATCACCTACATTGTCTCATGAGCGGATACCAAGGGTGAATCAAAGTTCAAGACCCTTCTTGCGGTAATATTCTCTGGCCCAAGCATGTTGCTTAGAGTGGTTTCGTCTTGTAGCGTAAGGTTGCCAGCGACTACTAGAGGATCTTCCGTCGCACCCGCCATGGATGCGCTTGAGTATTCCCACAGACGGCGCCAATTGTGGGGAAGTGGTTCTGGAAATACTCTTTTGATCTAATGGGGAACTGGAGATCCTCAGCTGGTAACCTGAAAAAGGATGAACACTCTGGTCGGGGGTGCCGGAATTAGCACTCCGACGGTCAAGTCAGTATCTACTCTCTTGATTACTTGTATTTTAAGTTAAGCGTACTAATTCTCACATACCTCTTTTTGGCTGATGTTTTTCTATTTATATCTTTTCTTTCTTGGGCCTCGGGGCTAGGCCCACTTTCAATTCGCCGTATAACTATTCACTCAGCTCCTTTTGTTGCAAACCGCTTTTCACTCGGCCCCTTACTCAACCGGCTATTGGTCCGAATAGGGCATGATTTAAATGTGCAAGACGAGACCGAATGTGATGTATATATTTCGATTCTTCGGGTCCAATTATTCGGCCTCTTTACGACTCCCAATATTCGGCCCCCACAAAGAGTATCCCAAACAAGCACTTAGTTGGCACATTATAAGGGTTTACTTTTTCTAAGAGAACCATGTCAGCATGTATTTTTCTTAATTACATATAGAGTTCTATACAAACTCAAACCTAATTTAAACTATATTAACTTCACCTATTTTATATGGTCTCTATTTAAGAAATATTTATTTTCTATATATTTTTCATTGTAAATTGAGATAATCCACAAACCAATACTAATTTTGCGTTTTACGTTTTTCTTCTTAATTTTTTCAAGGGTATTAGAATTTTTTTAATGCTAAATTGCCTTTTTATTTTCCATGTATTATTCTATACCCAATACTAATTTTATATTATTGTTATTTAAATTTTATAGTGATTCTATATCTAAAATTATACTTCATTTCCTACATTATTTTACTTAATTACAACTCACATGAGGAAACATTTGCACAACAATAATACTCTTGAGGAACCTCTAAGATTTGAATTTACTGTTTGAGTTACTTTTTTAATTGTTGAATAGTAAGTTCTTTTATATTTTGATATCATATTACAGATGATTAATCACTTCACACACTGAGATATGTTTATCGTTTGGATATTTTTGTACGATGGTGCTACATGCACCAATTAATGTACTAATTAGTGTACCAACACTAGTTATGACATTGTTATTGACCCCACTCATTAATTACATTACAAATCCCAAAAACCTTTTAAATTATGCCATATCATCAATTAGTACACTAATTAGTATACTAATTGGTACATATAGCATTATTCATTTTTGTAACACCCTGTCTTTTATTACTCGAATTCATTACCAAATCCTTACATTATTACCATTTTAAAAGATTGCATCATTCAAGAACATGAACCAAAATAAATGGTAAATTGTACGAGCACGAAATATTGTCCTCGTATAATCCTGTTGATCAAGATTGCGCTCCTCCGTACGACGTCGCTTTATTCCTTGAAAACACAAACGTGAGCTAGCCGACGGGTGTGTGCCGGATACCTCTTCGATGCTTAAGTCAGCAAAATAGACAGATAGACAAAAAGCTCTGTGTATTCAAGAATCAAAGTTGTGTCATCTCTCCATAGGTGATGTTATGAGCTTTTATAGGTTCCGTGTGGCACAATCTTAGTAGGACTCTTACTCCTCCAAGTAGAGTTCTCCTAGGAATCAAATTCCTGAAAGATAATGCTTATCCTTCGACACCCCCCTCACTGCTTAAGCCAAGTGAGATGGTTTTACCATGGTTGGATGTCAATATGACTGAGGTAAGCCTGGCTATGTTGAGCAGCAGAGTAGACCGAACTATACCTAGTTTGGTTCTTCCTTTCACTGCCCTTACCTCAGTTCCTCTTGTACAAACCATGGTATGATTAGACCGAGCTAACAAAGAGCAAGGTTCTGACCGAGCTAACCATACTACGCTATGACCGGGCTAACTTTGAGTATGGTGACCAGTGCTGACTGCAAAGCTTCCTTAGACCGAACTAACTTCAAGGTTCTTTCGGACCGGGATAACAAGAGGGCTCTCTGGGACCGGGATAACAATAGGGCTTACTGGGACCGGGCTAACTACAAGCCCCTTTCATCCAGCCCTTCTTACTGTGGCCCAAAGAACGGCCCATTTACCTAGCTCGGCCCAATTTAGGTATAAATTATCCGCTCAATTGCCCCTTAATTCCATCTGCGCAACATGACAGGGATTTACCTGTTTTATCAGCCGAGCTAAAAACTTTAGCCTTTCCAGCCGAGCTAAAATTCCTTAGCTTTTCCAGCCGAGCTAAATTCACACCGGGCTCTACCTGCCCGATCAAAAACGTCTCTTCAATCACAGCAACTGAATCACTTCTCATTCCAATGGACACGTGGCAGACTCTTAGTGGCCCAGCATAGCTGTCACGCCGTTCTTCGTACTTCGCAGTTTTTGAACAGTCCCGCCAAAAGCTTTACACAAAGCAAAAAACCCTATTTTTGAATCATTTCTCTCACTATTCACCTTCTCTTCCTTTTGCTCTCTTACTCGAGTCTCCATTTCTGCTACCACTGTTTCTTTTTGCAAAGCTCGTGCTCTTCCTTGCTACTCGGATCTTCATCAACTTGCCTCCATTCTTGTAAGTGACTCAATCCTATTTCCTCGTTTGTTGACTTCATATCTGTTTTTGCAATGTGTACTTGTATGTTTTTTCCAAACACACACCACTTTTACTTCCAGCTTTCTGGGAAAATCTCGTGATAGAACCACTATATTCATGAATAATGTGAAAAACGCTGTATTTGATCCAAAATCACGCCCCAACCGAACTAGGATGATGTTTGTAGTAGGTGCGAACATAGCGAGACTAAACAACCGAGCTAACACTTGCTAATAGCTTTACTTCTTGACCGGGCTATCGAACCGCCTTAAGCTCGTGCAATACCGCGCTAGAAAGCCCAAACCACTGACCGGCCTAGAACTTGGGACTAAACCAGCTTCCTTAGCTTATAACCGGACTAAGAATGCTGCCCCAAAAGTTTAACCAGGCTAAAGGCCTCCGCTCAAACCGAGCTCAGAATGGATAGTTGCCCACGTAGCCGAGCTAGGATTTTATTTATCTTGCCTTTTCTGCTCTTAGCACGGTCCAACGATCTGTGCGTAATACCTTTCTTTTTTCACTTTGCAGACTTAGGTTGCCAGGCACTCCTTCGCACGCTCAACCGAGCTACTCAGCGTCATTTTTCGATCGAGCTAATACCGCGTTAATTTATACATAACTTAAAACTTCATGGGTAAATACAGATTTTTAGTAAACACCCCAGGCGGTATGGCCGAGTTCCGAAGGGACTACCATATCCCTGACGATGGCTACCTCACTTTAGCCGAGCTAGATGTCACACCTTGGGGAAACCCTGGTTTTGTTCCCTTTACCCTCATTTCCATCATAGAAACCGGCCTAAGATTCCCTGTACAGCCTCTTCTCTGTGAATTCCTTAGGCAGACCAACCTTTGCCCTATCCAACTTTCCACCAATTCTTACCACATAATAAACGGCATAGCCGAGCTAAACCGCCGGGCTGGCCTTAATCTTGATCTATCCAAGCTCTTCCATCAATACTCCATAGGATCGGCTGAAGATGGCTGGGTTTACTATTTAAGAATAAGACGCCGGCGTGAAAAGATAATAAAAGATACCCCGGATAAAGATGTGAATGACGATGATTTCTTCTGGGTGTCTGGGAATTTTGAGGATCAACAAGTCCAGATACCAGGTGACAGAATAAATTGGAACAAGGGTGTAGCCGGTAGGATTACCTCGGTCCGAATCCATGCTTTTCTTTACTTTGGTTTTCTTTATCCTGAACCGTACTAACTGTTACCCTTCTTCATGCAGACTTGAACTTTCTCAAGTCCTAGTACAGCTATCCCAACTTGAATACACTGCGCGCCGCACTACAATATCCCTAACGGAGTTGGGCTAAGCTACTCAATTTTGAACCGACATATCGATATAGTAGTAAACGAAAGACCAGGGTAACCGACTTTTTGTTGGAAGCCTCTCCTGAACCGAATCCAACCTTACCCCAAATCAACTTGATCCCACTAACTGCTAAGCAAGAAATGGCCAAGAAGAGAGCCGTGCGAGCCCTTCTGACCGAAACCAACCAGACCGAGGTACCTCCAACCGGTCAAACTCAGGAGACCGTTGTGGCCCTTCCATCTTGCCAGCCCTCAACATCTCGCCCAAATATGCAGGCCCAAACTACCCCAACCGAGCAGCATCTCGTTAATGAAGATGAAACCGTGGTCCCACAAAACACTCCACCACGCTCTCCATCGGGCCCACAACCGGAGCGTTCGGACCGGGCTAGCTCCTCCAAGTGGGCTCCAAAGATCACTTTCCAAAACCGAGCCATCAAGGATATTGATTTAGTGGTCGCTGAGAAAGACCACTTAATGGCATTCAATCTTGCCAAAGGCGTATGCCTTTCAGCCGATATATCACACCACGACCACCTAACCGAGCTGAAAGCAATCCGTTCTTCCACAAAGTCCATGGTGCTGGTAAGTTGCCCCTTTGCTCATCTTTTTAATCTATACAACTTTCTGCTCGGTTTCACTTTAAAAGTTTCTTACCATCCTCTTGCAAGCCATACAAAAGAACCACATTGCTCACAAGTGAGTGTTGGCACTTTGAAAAACCACCAGGCAAGCCATGGCTGAGGCTAATGAAAGAACGGCCGAACTAGAGGAGGCGAAAAAACAAATAGCCGAGCTGAAAATCGAGAACGGTCGCCTCACCGGCCTTGTTAGCTCGGCTGAAGAGGACAAGAAAAAGGCCGCGGCCGTGGTAAAAGATAAGTATCTGCGTGAGCTTGCCAAGCTCGAGGGAAAAAAGAATACCGAAATATCAAAGCTTGAGAAGAAGCTGGAGGACGCAGAGGACCGTGGTTTTCGAGAAGGTGAAGCCTTGTACATCAAGCAGTGTGAAGCTGCAAAAGACCTCTTCTTTAAGTGCGGGTGGAGGGGTGTTGTGGTGTAGCTCGGTTGTGGGCCTGAGACCGAGGTCTTCAATCCTCTTCAATACTTCATACCGAGCTCACTGGCGGAGTATGCTGCTACTACTCAGCAATAATTTCTTGAAGCTTCAGATGATGAAGAAACCGTGCCCAACGATACCCCGGTCGTTAATGATCCTGCCAATCAGTCAGCTCGGGTGGAGCCAACGGTGGAAGATCTGACTAACAAGCTACCAACTGAAACCGTGCTCCCAACTGAGACCGTGCTCACGACCGAGACCGTGCTCCCGACTGAAACCGGGCTTCGAGTTGAACTGGATGCTAATCTTGACGACCTATTTACCTGATTTTGTATTTTTCTTCTTTCTGCTTTTGGACAAGAATTGTAACCGGGCTACGGCCCCATCTCCTTGTACTTTGACTTTGCATGATCAATGAAATCTCTTTTGTTCCAACTGTTATCTCGGTTTATTTCCATGCTTGTACTTGCTTTCTTACTAAAACCTGAATGAAGTATAACATTATCTGGCCGAGATACTTATCTCGGTCTTAACCTTGCAATCTATCTGGTCATACCTGCCAACCTCTTCAGCCTAGATCCTTATCTCGGCTGAAGAACAATAAGTGCTGGTTTTT
This sequence comes from Camellia granthamiana, assembly GCA_036172215.1. Lineage (NCBI taxonomy): Eukaryota > Viridiplantae > Streptophyta > Magnoliopsida > Ericales > Theaceae > Camellia > Camellia granthamiana. Next base: position 101,936,177 of record CM069915.1, read on the forward strand.
CCAGCCAACCTCTTCAGCCTAGATCCTTATCTCGGCTGAAGCATAATAACTGTTGGTTTCTCCAGCCAACCACTCTTCAGCCTTGATCTTTATCTCGGCTGAAGAGCACTAAAAGTTGGTTTTTCCAGCCAACTACCTTTCAGCCTTGATTTTTATCTCGGCTGAAAAGTACCATATGTCGGTTTTTCTAGCCAACCTCTAAGTTGGTTTTTCCAGCCAACCTAGAGTAAAGTGTTTGGTTGTTTCGACCAAACATCCTGCAGCCTGGATCCTTATCCTTGGCTTAGGAAGGGTGTTGGTTGTTCCAGCCAACTTCTAAGTTGGTTTTTCCAGCCAACCTAGAGTAAAGTGTTTGGTTATTCCGACCAAACGTCCTGCAGCCTGGATCCTTATCCTGGGCTTAGGAAGGGTGTTGGTTTTTCCGGCCAACTTCTAAGTTGGTTTTTCCAGCTAACCTAGAGTAAAGTGTTTGGTTATTTCGACCAAACGTCCTGCAGCCTGGATCCTTATCCTGGGCTTAGGAAGGGTGTTGGTTTTTCCGGCCAACTATGCTTTCAATGCCCCTAGCTTACTAAAACAACTTTGACAGAATAAACACTTATGCTGAAAATAAAACTACTTGGTTTATTAAGGAAAAGAAAAATTACAAGTATGTTAAAGAAAAGCTAAAAATAAAATAGTTTGAGATTGGCAGTGTTCCATGGTCTGGGAATTGCTTTGCTGTCTTCGTTTTCCAAGTGGTAAGCACCATTTCCTGCTAATCCGATCACTTTGTAAGGTCCTTCCCAAATAGGCCCTAACTTGCCATCTCCCGGCACCAAGGTGTTTCCCATCACTTTGCGCAGTACCCAATCTCCGATCTTGAATTGCCTTGGATGCACCGTCTTGTTATACTTTCTGGACAACTCTTGTTGGTACAAGACAATGTGAACCAGTGCTTTTTCTCTTCTTTCTTCCGCAAGGTCGAGCTCCAATGCTATGGCTTCTCCATTTAAGTCTGGATCAAAATTTTCGCTTCTAATTGTGGGGAGGCCAACTTCTAGTGGGATTACTGCTTCCATGCCAAAGGCTAAGGAGAATGGTGTTTCTCCTGTTGATCGCCGAGGTGTGGTACGGTAAGCCCACAAAACATGAGGAAGTTCTTCAGCCCACTTGTCCTTTGCCTTCTCTAACCTTTTCTTCAGTCCATCCAAGACAACCTTGTTTGATGCCTCTGCTTGGCCATTTGCTTGGGGATATGTTGGTGTAGAATTGTAGAACTCTATCTTGTACTCTTCACAAAAGCCTCTAAAGATTCTGCCATCAAACTAAGTGTCGTTGTCTGATATTAGAGCCTTTGGTATGCTGAATCGAGTGATGATATTCTGCCAGACGAACTTCTTCACATTCTTCTCCTTTATTGATGCTAGTGCTTCTGCCTCCACCCACTTTGTGAAGTAGTCTATTGCTGCAAGGAAAAACTTTCTGTTGCCAGGTGCTGTTAGAAGTGGTCCTACTATGTCCAAGCCCCACATTGCAAAAGGCCATGGGCTTGTTAGTGGTAGGAGTTCTCTGGCAAGCTGATGTATTTGGTGTGCGAACTTCTGACATTTCTCGCACTTCTTCACATATTTTTCTGAATCTGCTTGCATGTAAGGCCACCAATATCCTTGCGAGATTGCCCTGTATGCCAATGATCTTTCTCCTTGGTGGCTTCTGCATACACCTTCGTGTATCTCGAACAAGAATGCTTCAACTTTGCTAGGATGAACACACTTTAGGTAGGGTCCTGTGAATGATTTCTTGTACAAGGCCATTGATGGAGAGAGCCAAAATCGCTGCGACTTTGCTCTGATTTTGTTGGCTTCTTTCTTTTCTTCTGGTAAGACGCCGTCTTTTAAGAATAGTATGATGGGATCCATCCATGAAGGGCCTAGTTCGGCGCAACGTACCTCTTCTGCTTCAGGTTCTTCAATGCTTGGTCTCGGTAAGTAGTCAATCAGCAATGGATAAGGGATGGAAGTATCTGCCATTGAAGCAAAGCCTGCTAGTTCGTCTGCTCTACTATTTTCCTCCATGCCGATCTGTTCTATCTGTACTACTTCAAATTTCTTGATCTCTTTTCTGACTAAGTCTTGGTACTTAGCCATCCTGTCATCCTTTGCCTCGTAGTCCCCTGAAATTTGGTTTACCACCAGCTGTGAGTCACTGTAAACCATTAGTTCGGTGGCCATCATGTAGGATGCTGATTTTAAGCCTGCCAGAAGTGCTTCGTACTCCGCTTCGTTGTTTGATGCGGGGAAGCCAAGGTGGACTGCTTGCTCCACTACTAGGCCATCTGGCGAGATGAGGACTATGCCAAGTCCTACTCCATGCCTGTTGGATGCCCCATCCACAAAGAGCTTCCACATCTCTCCGACGAACAGCTTCCAGCAAGTGGAGGGATCAGATGATACCTTAGGGTCATGAGTGTTGCTGGTGTTTTCTTCTTGGTCCATGCTTGCTGTTTGCCCTTCGCTGTCTGATTGTACCAAGTCTTTATTTGTTGGTGAGTCTTGGCTTGGTGTAGCATGGTTTGCTTCCTCCTTCCCCATTTTACTTTGGTCTGCCTTGCGACCTGTCTGGGTAACCTGTACCAGGGGTTACGTTATTCTGGCGTCAACTTCCATCCCTAGTTCGGTTGTTTCAGTTAGGTCGACTGGGCAGATAAGATGACTTCCTGGGGTGAATTCTGCGACAAAGTCTGCCAAAGCTTGAGCCTTTATTGCAGTTCTGGGTTGAAACTTGATGTCAAATTGTCCCAACTCTACTGCCCATTTTAAGATTCGCCCAGAAAAGTTCGCCCTCTCAAACAAAGCTTTTAATGGAAAAGCTATGAGGACGGCTATGGTGTGGGCGTGAAAGTAGTGCGACAACTTTCTTGAGGCCATCATCAAGGCCAAGGCTAGTTTTTCCAGTGGTAAGTACCTTGTTTCGGCGCCTAGCAATGTCTTGCTGACATAAAAGATGGGTAGATGTTAGATTCCTTCCGCTCGGACCAACACTGTGCTAATTGCGTGCTGTGAAACTGCCAGTTCTTCTCTAGGTATTAGGGTCACAAGCAGTGGTGGAGAAGACATGTATTCTTTCAAGCTTTCCAGAGTGCAGTCGCATTCTTCGTCCCACTCAAACTTGGCTTTCAATGCTTGAAAAAATGGTCATAGTCTGTCTGACGACCGGCTTACAAATCGGTTGAATGCAGTTGCCATGCCGGTGAGATGCTGCACTTCTTTTACTGTGTTTGGCCTCTCCAGATCCTGAATTGCTTTGATCTGAGAGGGGTCTGCTTCTATACCCTGGTTGGTCACCAAGAAGCCTAGGAATTTGCCAGATCCTACTCCGAATGCACACTTAGACGCATTGAGGCGTAACTTGTGCTTCGTAAGGATCTGAAACATCTCACCTAGGTCCTTGAGATGGTCATTTTTATCCTTGCTTTTGACCACCATGTCATCGATGTAAGCCTCCATTATTCTACCTAACAATGGTTCAAACATCTTGGTGACCATCCGTTGGAATGTTGCCCCTACGTTCTTTAGGCCAAATGGCATGACCTTGTAGCAGTACAGTCCTCTTGGCGTTGCAAAAGATGTGACCCCCTGGTCTGGTTCATACATAGCGATCTGATGGTAGTCTCTGTACGCATCAAGAAAGCTAAGTCGGTTGTGTCCCGCCGTTAGGTCTACCAGTTGGTCTATCCAGGGTAGAGGAAAGCTGTCCTTTGGACATGCCTTGTTGACTGTTTTATAGTCCACACAGACACGCCATTTTCCATTCTTTTTTGGCACCACTATTGTATTGGAGATCCATTTGGGGTAGTGCACCTCTCTGATAGCTCCTGCTTCTAGCAGGTTTTCTACTTCTTTCGCCATTATCTCGGCGTGGTGGAGTGCCGATCTGCAAGTGCGCTGAATGATTGGTCTGGCAGTTGGGTGGACGTTCAATTGGTGACAGATGAAGCTTGGGTCAATGCCTGGCATGTCGTATGGTGTCCAGGCGAACACTTCAATGTTGGAGGTCAAGAATTCCATGACCTCTATTCTCTCAGTGCTGGACATTGATGAGCCAAGCAAAAAGAACTTATCCAGGTTCTTTTCATCTATTCTTACTTGTACCAAGTCTTCCACTGCCTTCTGTTCAGCGGCTTTACCAACATCCGCGAACAATTCGTTGCTCTCTGGTTCTTCCACCATCTAAACAAATCCTTTGGCAGTGCGGCTGCCATTTACTGTGACGAAGCATTGCTTGGACATAATTTGGTCTCCATAGACCTCTTCAATTACCCCGGCTTCGTTGGGGAATCGCATTACTTGATGGTAGGATGAACCTACCGATCGCATGGCATGCAACTATGTTCTTCCCAAGATTATGTTGTAAGTGGAGGGGACTTTCAACACCCAGAATTCCACTTGTTTCGTCACGCTTCCTGCTCTAATTGGGAGGATTATCTTGTCAACTGGCCATTCTGGCATTGAATTGAATCCGATCAGGGGAGATACCGCAGGTGCCAAGTCTTTGTCTTCTAGTTTCAATTGTTTGAATGTTTCGTAGTACATTATCTCACATGAGCTCCCTTGGTCAATCAAAATCCATTTGACGTCAAAATCCTTGACTCAAAGAGTGACGACCAGTGCATCATTGTGAGGGCAGTATATCCTTGCCAAGTCTCTATCTGAAAAAGAGATGACATTGGTAGCCTCCATTCTTCCCTTCTTGATTGTAGGTTGTGCACTTAGTACTTCCCTTAAGTGCTCAGCCTTTTTGATCATGCCCCTGAGCTCACATATGTACTCAGGTTTGCATACCCCATGTATTACGTTTATCACGCCTTGAGGTGCGTCGATTGGCATTCCGTTCGAGTGGTTGTCATTCTGGGGGGCTGGCTGCGCCCTTTCTTCAATGTACTTGTCCAGGTGACTGGCTGCCACCGACTCCTCCAGATGTTGTCTCAATGGTGTGCAATTTTCAGTGCGGTGCCCCTTTTCTTTATAGAAGGTGCATCGTGATCTTTCGTCGTAGTTCTTCTGAGCCTCTCCTAGCTTGGCAGGCCATCTGACGAAAGGTTCATCGCGTATCTAGCTCAGAATCCAGTAGATTGGCTTTTTGAATACCATGGTAATGGCAGTGCGGACTCTCAACCATCTTTTATCCTGGTCTTCTCCGTTGTCCCGCCTACCTCGTCCGTTTTTGTTTGGACGTTCTACCGCGTTGACCTTTGCCGCGGTCTTTTTATCTGGTACTGCGGTTGTGCTAGACTTCGTTTTAGCACGGGCGCCATCCTCCTCCACCCGAATGTACTGGTGTACCCTCTCCATTAAGGCCTCCATTGTGAGGGGTGGCGTCATGGTGATTAAGTCCCTCAGCCTGTTCTCGACTGGAAGACCTCTTTTGTACTGCGCGATGGCGAGATTGGTAGGGCAATCCCCAATCTGGTTGAAGGTCTCCCAGTAGCGACTATTGTAGGATCTTAATGTCTCATTGTTGCCCATGTCAATGGAGAGAAGCTGGTTGATCTCCACTGGCATTTTGGTGTTCATCCTAAACCTTGTCACGAACACCTCTGCTAATTGTGCCCAGGAGGCGATGCTGCCTTCTGGTAGACTTTCGAACCAGGTTAATCCTAGGTCGCCAAGGCTGGATGGGAATAAGATGCACATCAAAGCCTCGTTTCGTCGGTATACAGCCATAACCTGGCGAAAGTGGCTTAAGTGTGAGTAGGGGTCCGTCTTCCCCTCATACGTAGTGAATTTGGGCTGCAGGAAGCCGGAAGGTAAGGGCGCATTCTCAATTGCCGGAACGAACGGCGAGGTCTGCAGCCTCGCTAATGCTTTATCCGTAGGTTCTTAAGCAGGGCGCGGTATTGGCATTCCTACCTCGATGCTTCCATGCGTCCGAGGAGCCAACCGCTGAAGGGCAGAAACTCTGTGTGGGTCGCATGCCCTGGCATTCTCCTTCCATCATGCCCTTTCTTCTAGCACAGTTCGTAACTTAGACGATCTAGGTAACTTCGTCTGTCTGGATGACGTCTGGTGCTTGTGCGAGGGCCGATAGGTGCTTCCCTCTGTGTATGACCTCTCAGATCTCGTCCTCTCAGACCTGGAGTGATGAGTTCTGGAAGTCCTGGATTGAGTGTCGCCTGTTCTGAGGCTCCTACTCTCTGCTTGTGATGGTGTGGTATGCCTACTGCGATCTTCTGAGTGGCGAGGGGGTGTGTTGCCTTTACGCCCCTCTCCTGTCGCCACCCCTTTTCCCTTGATCTAGCGCTTCATGGCCTCCATATCCGCCGCTATCTTCCTTATTAGTTCATCCTGCTCTTTCACGCGATCCTCAAGAGCTTGAGGGTTGATTCTTCGCCTCTGCCTATCAGGACTTTAAGATCGACGGGGGCTATTGTTCCGCCTCCCCCTTGCATCCCTCCGGGGGTTCTGTCACTGGGGCTCCAAGTCTGCCATGGCAGGGACAGGAGGTAAACCTTCGCGCCTCCCGCCTCCTTCTGGGGTTTGTCCGTCAATGGCAGACTGTGGCAACTCTTCGATGTGCGCCATTACTTCCGATTAGTGAGGATAACTTGATTAAGAGGTTTGTTCTTTCTGTTTATTCCCACAGACGGCGCCAATTGTACGAGCACAAAATATTATCCTCGTATAATCCTGTTGATCAAGATTGCGCTCCTCTGTACGACGTCGCTTTATTCCTTGAAAACACAAACGTGAGCTAGCCAGCGGATGTGTGCCGGATACCTCTCCGATGCCTAAGTCAGCAAAATAGACAAATAGACAAAAAGCTCTGTGTATTCAAGAATCAAAGTTGTGTCACCTCTCCATAGGTGATGTTGTGAGCTTTTATAGGTTCCGTGTGGCACAATCCTAGTAGGACTCTTACTCCTCCAGGTAGAGTTCTCCTAGGAATCAAATTCCTGAAAGATAATGCTTATCCTTCAACACTCCCCTCACTGCTTAAGCCAAGTGAGATGGTTTTACCATGGTTGGATGTCAATATGACTGAGGTAAGCCTGGCTATGCTGAGCAGCAGAATAGACCGAACTATACCTAGTTTGGTTCTTCCTTTCACTGCCCTTACCTCAGTTCCTCTTGTACAAACCGTGGTATGATTAGACCGAGCTAACAAAGAGCAAGGTTCTGACCGAGCTAACCATACTACGCTATGATCGGGTTAACTTTGAGTATGGTGACCGGTGCTGACTGCAAAGCTTCCTTAGACCGGACTAACTTCAAGGTTCTTTCGGACCGGGATAACAAGAGGGCTCTCTGGGATCGGGATAATAATAGGGCTTACTGGGACCGGACTAACTACAAGCCCCTTTCATCCAACCCTTCTTACTGTGGCCCAAAGAACGGCCCATTTACCTAGCTCGGCCCAATTTAGGTATAAATTACCCTCTCAGTAACATTCTCTCACGACAATGATGATGATATACATAAAAGACATGATACAATACCCTTAGGCTTACAATGAATAACAATAAATAAAAACAAAAAGGGATTTACCCTTATACAATACGAGGCTCTCGGCCAACAAATAAAAGGCCCGTGGCAAGCAAAGTAAAAGACATCAGTCCCAAACAATCTTCCAACCTTGTACCTGAAAAATTTATCAATACGTGGGATAAGTACTAAGCCTAGTAGAGATCCTGAAGATCCTAACCAATCAACATATAGATAAAAATGATCATGTATGCACCTCGATATACCATATAAGTAGTATGACAGTTAACATCCAAAAGTATACTCATATACAAATGTTTTTCTCAAAAGGCTTCTCTTTACTCAACACAGTATAAAAACCATTACTTCTCTTAGAAATTCTCATTTAGCTTCCAACACACATTTCAAAACCCCATTCTTCTCGTTTAGCTTACTACACCATACTCATCTACACACCAATACATCAACTATCTTCCCTAGCCATAGGTCCAACAACTAAAAGACAGCCACAACATGAAAAAAAAAAAAAAAAACAATCACGCACATATCTAAAAATGAATAACCGAGAATAATACATATGACCAATTTCATCTCCACCGGCATACAATAGGATGGCAGATTCCACGACTCAGATAACACATAACACTTTACCGGCCTCACTCAGAAGGGAGTGCCCCTCAGGTCATACTTTACCGGGTGCAAATTGGAAGGGACACAGAACCTATCACAAGGCGTTTGCTAACTCAGATATGACGGGAACAGGCTCCCTTTCACACTTTACCGAGTCGCAAACCGAAAGGGACAAGGAAACCTTTGTCAAGGCACCACGCTTTGTCGGCTTAATACGGTGGGAAACGGAACCCCAAACAACAATACATTAAAAGCATAACAAGTAAACCAACATCAATAATACACGGGTGTAATGCATATACCTAATCCAATTTTCACAATCCCGATTATTAACAGTTAAATATATCAACCCACTTCCTTCAAAATGTGCTCCACGCACCGCCGTTCAATAATGGGTTTTCTTACATTTTTAAAATGTTTCCCAAAACACAATACGAATTACTAAACACTAAAATCATACTATCCAACGACCATCTCATAACATAACAACATTTATACACGTTCCAATCACCACTTTAACAACATTTTCCATAACTCAACAATGAAATTGTCTATTCACAATGTCCATTTACAATCAATAATGTACCATCCTACATTACATCGCTCACCCTATAGTAGTTTTCATAACCTATATCTAATAACAAGCAATACTATCCTCTACTTATAGCCAAGGACACAACTCTAGACACCAATCTCATAATCCAAAACATTAATTAAGTACAACTTAATTCCTGCTCTCTAGTTTATAAAAGAGTTAGCAAAATATCCATTTGTTTTGAATCGTAACTCCAAAGTCCCCACATTTTCAACACACCCAGATACTCATTTATTATCATTTCCAAAAACCCCCAAACTGTTTATAATAGGCACAACTCACCATTTACATAACATTACTCATCTTTTCTATCCACAAATCCTTAGTTAGAAGCCAAGGCTTCCTAACCCAACATCTCAACATAATAACAACCCGTAACAACCCACAAAACTAAATCACAAACTCACCAACTCAAGCCCAAACCAACCCAAAGGTATTTAATGAGTTTAAACATGAAAATCATACTTTTAAATGCAATAAAAAAAAATACCATAGGTTTATCAACTATTGCAAAGTATTGAAAAAAAAGCTCAAGAATCCCTACCTCTTGGAGCAAAGAGGAGAAAATCCAAAAATTCACCGGTGACAAAAACACCATCCGCTCAGATTAAATGAAAGCCCTAGGCAAGCTCTACCCTTTTTCCCAAACGGCCATGGTTGAGAAACCACTAGATCAAGGTGTATTTGTAGAAAGAATGAGAGTTTTAGAGAGAGAAACTCTAAATCTAGGGTTTGTAGAATGTTTAGAGAGAGAGAGAGAGAGAGAGAGAAATTAAAAGAGAAATTAAAAATTGATCCAAAAAGTTACTTTTTCGAACTGATATACGTCCAGACCACTCGAGCTCAAGAAGTATTGCTCGAGCGTCCAGACACAAAAAGTGTGACCGCTTGAGCGTAAGATGTGACCCTTTGAGCGTAGAATACAAACTCTCAAAAGTTTTGCAGACGGAAAACCACTTCTTAAGCTCAAGAAGTATCATTCGAGCGCAACACTGCTCGAGCACAAGAAATATCACTCGAGCGAAGAATGCATCCTTCTAGTAATTTTGTAGGCTTGCAAAAATACTAAGAGTTTTCAAATACCACTCGAATGCAGAAAGCTTCACTCGAGCGTAGAGACAAAAATCTGGAGAACAACAATTTCGAAAAGCAAGCCACCAACCTATTCCAAACACAACCAAAACGCTCTAATAACCAAACTCAATGAGGAATAAGGAGAAACAAGACAAGACAACCGTTCAAGACAAGGAACTCGGATCCAAAACACCAAACGGGTCGGGTCTAAACCAGAATCATTATAGTTTTCATTATTTTTTATTTTAGGATTTAGATGTTGTTATGTGATTCTTTCTTGATTAGTCATTGTTGAAATTCTTTTATATAGTCGATATTTGAATTTAATTAAGAGTGTTTATTTTACAATCTTATAATTTCATATATATATATAATATAAAATCATTATATGATAATCCAATTACAACATATTTATATTTAATTTTTTAAATAAATTTTATATAATTTTTATTTCTACATATTTTTATTTTCCAAATAAATATAAAAGAAAATTAAATACTTAGAATTACTTTTAATTTTATATTACTAATTCTTCTTATAATTTAACTATTATTTTTAATATCAAAATGAGTATTTATTTGACTATTTTATAATTTAATATATATCATACAAAATTGTTGTATAATAATTACACTTTTATAATATGATAGAATTAAAATTATCAAAATACATAAATAATTTAACTAATATATATATATATATATAAGTATTCAAGTAACAATTTTATAGAATGATAGTGCCAATATTATCAAAATAAATAATGAAAATCATACTTTAATTTTAATTTTATAACACACATTGTACCATCAATTTATTTTTATTTTTTTTTAAGTAGTACGTGCATTACACGGGTTAATTGCTAGTATTTTCTAAAATTAAAAAATAAATATACAAATAAGTCTTTAATGTTTAGTGCAACTTATTGTAGGTTAAAAATAATCAAAAAACACAAGTCAAAAACACTCGTTTAGCTTATAGAAACTTCATTTATTTTCAACTCATATAAATTATTTTTGCTTAGGAGTTGTTTGGCATGTGTAAAAGTAGCATGTCTTTTTATCATTTTATTTTATTTGGGTCACATTACCTATTATTATTGTTATTTTTTGATCAGCAAAAGAAATTTTATTTATGAAAATCAGATGTACAGAATACAAAGATGAACATCAATAAAGGGAGGCGAATGCCAAAGCAAACTAGACGATTCCAACTAGGTTAGGACCGGAAAGCAAGCCCATCATCTACTAGCACTGCACCAAGTCTGGAGAGAAACCAGCTGAACAAACAACAAAAGAAAGGAAATTCAACCCACCCTCAACACTCAAAACACCGATCTTTACAGTCCATCTACACCTCATACCAAACAAACCCCCTTTCAATTCGAACCCTCATAATAAACGATCATCTCAAACCAATACCCCATCTCTTGAATTTTGGAATTACCATTATTCAGGGTGTTTGGTTTGAGTTTTTTGGATTAAGTTTTTTGAAAATTGAATTTTTTGGTTTTTCGTGTTTTTTTGTTTTTGCTGAATATTTTTAAAATTTTAAACATTTTTTTTACATTTTTAAATGCACCTTACTTAGATGTATCTAAAGTAAAAAATTTATGAAAAAGTATTTTAAAAAATTAATAAATACATAAAAATACAAAAAATGTATTGAATTCTCGTTTTTTTTTTTTTTTTGGTATTTAGTGAATTTTTAAAAGGTTTTTTTTTACAAATTTTTTACTTTTTAGGTATATTTATGTTAAGTATGTCTAAAAAGTTTTTTAAAAAAAAAATTTGCTTAAAATATTTTAAAATTTTAGTAAAAACAAAAAAACACAAAAAATAAAAAAGTAAAATTTTCTAAAAAATATTTTTGAAAAAATGAAACCAAACAAAGTGAAATTGATGCTTTCAATAACTTCTTTTTTCCTTTCTTTATTTCTTTGAGTAGCATTGTTGGGGTTTGAGGCCTTAAGATCACCTCCATCCTCAAGCCTCTTAGAAGTTTCCTCAATTCACTATCGGAATAGAAGGCTTTTTAACAACGTCAACTCATTCCACTACTCCTTTTGGCCCAAGACTTGGCTCATAGGATACTTGCACACTCTTATTATTTCCAATAAGAACTCATGGATCTACTACAGTGGATTTAGGCCTCCAAAATAATGAAAGAACATTACCTATTATTTAGGTCATATCATCTCTCTACCACATTATACATCTTTTTATAAAAAAAGTCAAAAATTATTTAGATTATCCCTGACAACCTCTTAATAAGCTATAACTAAAAATTGAACCAAACATTTTAACACATACTCCCAAACAAATTAAGTTATAAACAACTTGGATGAGGATTGCCTACCATGGCCTATTGTTTCGATTATTCGAATTGTTTATTTTTTCAAACAATTCGTGTACTTCATCCACACAAAAAATTAGGTGAATTCGATAATTGTAAACACATTAAACACAAAAAATATGAATGATTTTTTTTTAAAACACAATTTTTGCATATTTTTGTTGTTGTGATAAACGTGATAAATTGAATATAATTTATTACGTTTATTAGATTGACTTAATTTTTTTTAAGATAATAACAAAATAAATTATTTAAATTATCAAAATAAAATTCGTAATGAAATCAATAAACACATATAACATCCTCCAATCAAAATTATAAAAAAGAAGAAATTTACGTTCAACAACTTAAATAAATCGCACCAAATAACTAAAAATTATAAAAAAGAAGAAATTTAAGTTCAACAACTTAAACAAATTGTACCAAATAACTCCACTGCGAACATCTCTCGCCATGTTCCAAGAAAAGCTTGCACAAGGAACCACATCATACCCTCGAAGAAAAGCTTGAAGGATTTGTTGGCATTATTAAAAAATTGATGAACTCTGACTAGGTATAACCCTCCCTAAGTAAGGAAGTTCCAGATCAACCCTACAAAATACAAATTAAACAGCACAGATATATATATATATATATATTTTTTTTTTCTATTTTTGATCGAAACAGGACAGTTATCTTACTATAATATTATAGTAATTAAAAGTTAAATTTGGTATCCAAACTTTTGCTTATTATTATTATTATTTTTTTTTGTATATATTTTTATCATTTGAATAATATGTAATAAATATTTTATTTTATTTTTATTTATTTAAATTTTACACATATCAAGTATGTCAATTGTTAATAGTTTCGTTTGAGAAGTGAATTAGTTTTTTGTCTTTTTAACTTTTAGACTTGAGCTAAAAAATTTCGTTTGAGTTGGATTTTTTTGACTTTTATGAGAAAAAAAATGAAATGAATATGATTTAGATATGATATTTTATCTTATTAATTTTTTAATCTATTTTATCTTTTTGTAGCTATTTTAGCCTTGTGACCCCATGCCAAACAAGGGTAATATGTATTGATATATGGGACCATGCTTGTAGACTCTAGCATAGATTTATGGATTGTTTAAGATGTTCTAAATAAGATGTTCTAAAAAAATATGGTTACTTAGGTTAACTTTTTGACTTTTTATGAAAAAATGTGTATTAAAAAATTGTATAAATTAATGTATAGGGAAAAATTAGGATTGAGAATTGTGCAGCCGTACTTTTTGGCTTTTGGTGAATAGTGATAATTTTTTAACTTTTTGAATAATTTTTTAACTTTTTGAGTAACTTTTTAGGCACATGCCAAACTTGGCCTTACTCACAGAGAAGACGCTTTGCGTGAGTCTTAAAATTAATCAAACTACTTGTAACCTGATTAGAATATCTGAATCAAACCCCCCCCCAAAAAAAAAAAAAGGTATTCAGTGTGTTTAGTTTGAGTTTTTGGATTAAATTTTTTAAAAATTGAGTTTTTTAGTTTTCGTGTTTTTTTTTTTTTTTAGTGAATATTTTTAAACTTTTAAACATTTTGTTTACTTTTTTATATGCACCTTATTTAGATGTATCTAAAAAGTAAAAAATTAGTGAAAAAATATTTTAAAAAATTAATAAATACATAAAAATACAAATAATGTACTAAATTTTCTTTTCTTTTTTTTGTATTTTTGATATTTAGTGAATTTTTAAAAGATTTTTTCACAAATTTTTTACGTTTTAGATATATTTATGTTAGGTATGTCTAAAAAATAAAAAAATTACTTAAAATATTAAAAAAATTCAATGGAGACTTATTTATAAGTCCTTTTTTAGATACTTATGATAGGTTAAGTCCTATGTAATTTCTTATAAAGTCTCAAGTTCTATTTAGATAGAAATGTATTTCACAAGATCCTTCATAAACGTAACGTGACGTGACACCTACATAAACGTAACGTAACGTGACACCTATATAAACGTAACGTAACGTGACACCTATATAAACGTGACGTAACGTGTCACGTTATGTTTCGCAAACTTAATGAGTTTTTATTTTTTTAAATTGAATATGAAAATGTTACTGATTTATGTTGGTGTCACGTTACGTTTCATATAAATATGATCTATGGTAGCATTCAATTTCCTATATAGGAAATTGAATGTTGTCATAGATCATATGTGTCACGTTACGTTTATATAAGTGTCACGTCACGTTACGTTACGTTTATATAGATATGATCTATAGTAACATGCAATTAATAACTTGTAAATGTTTGATTTTGGGGGCAGATATAACTAAACCATGACTTTTAATTGTATAAAAGAATGCAGTTAAATGTTTCCAATGTTCACTAAGTGATTTTGAAAATATTAATATGTCATCAATATAAACAACAGAAAAATGACTAAATGAGTTGAAAATATCATTCATTATATTTTGAAATTCGCTAGGAGCATTTTTTAAACCAAATGGCATTACATTCCACTCATATTGACCAAAAGGTGTGTTAAAAGCAGTTTTGAATACATAAAACAGTAGACAAAATCTCTTTTTTAATAGTACTATAATTTAATTGTGCTTTATTCTAGACACCAGAATGGTAACGAACAATCTGTTCAGAGGATTGATGAGTGACTTTCTGAAGGAGAATGCCACCATAACCAACATCAGAAGCATCAGTTTGAATAATTTTGAATGAATTTTCAATAGGATATAGGAAATTGCATGTTACCATAGATCATAGATGTCACATTACGTTTATGTAGGTATCACGTTACGTTACGTTTATATAGATATGATCTATGGTAACATTTAGGGATGGCAATTTGAAACCGACTCGACAGGGATCCCCGATCCCGACCCCGATTTGAGCGGTTTTTCTCCGAAAAATACCCCCGACGGGGAGAAGACGATATTTGAAAATCAATCCCCGATCTGTCACGGGCCGAGGACGGTGATCAGTGTTTAAGCCCCAGTCGGGCCCGATCCCCAGCCCTGTCCCCGTCCCCGTCCCCGACCCCATCCCCGAATTTCCCCAAAGTGAAATTACTTTTATACCCCTTATATATATATATATATAATAATAATAATAATAATAATAAACCAAACCGTATATTATATTTATCATAAACCAAACCAATGTATTAGATTTATATATCACTTCCTGTGTTATTCTCACACTCACTCAACTCAGATATATCTCTCTCTCTCTCACTTTCATCTCAACTCTCTCTCAACTCTCTCTCACTCTTTTGTTCTTCTCGCTGTCAACTCTCTCTCTCGCAGTCACCGACGGCAACGTCACCACCACCACCACCACTGGCCCCGACCCCCCCTCTCTCTCACCGACGGCGACATCACCACCACCGCCGCACAACGTCTGTCTCTCTGTCACCACCACCGAACCCACCGCCACCGCCACCGCCACCGCCACCGCCACCGCCAGCCACTCTCAATCTCGATCTCTGTCACCACCACCGAACCCACCGACGGCGTCGCTCAGATCTGTGCCAGACGATGGATCTGTCTGTGTTAGATCTGTGTGTTTGTGTGTGTGCGCGCGCGTGTGTGTGTGATCTAATCTGTGTGTGGGGATGACAATATATGTGTGTGTGTGATCTGATCTGTGTGTGTGCGTGATCTGATCTGTGATTAATTTTTTTTTTTTAAGTTTAAATCTGTATTTGTTGATGATGATAAAACTTAGTGATATATATATTGATTTGTTGTTCTTGTGTTGAAGCTTGGGGATTTTTCGGGGTCGGGGAAACCTGATCCCTGATAGGGGATAGGGACAGAGACGGGAACGGGGACGGAGATTTTTCAGCAATCGGGGATCGGGGACGGGGAGTGTAGTCCTCGGCCCCGCCCCGTTACCATTCCTAGTAACATTCAATTTCTTATATATGGTTTTATTATTATTTATGATATTAACAACTAATATCGAGGGTAAATGTGTCAACAAACTTTCCACAGGACTTATGGGAACATAAGTTTTTTAATACGACCATATGTAGCATAAGTCTCCCTAATAAGACTTATAAATAATTTTCTTAAAATTGAATAAAAACAAAAAACACAAAAATAAAAAAGTAAAATTTTAAAAAATATTTTTGAAAAACTCTAAATAAATAAACAGAAATGCCTCATACACCCACTGGGGGTCGACCCCAATAAGGTGGCGCCCTGTGATTGGGCGAAAAAAATGACCTTTTTTTTTTTTTTTTTTTTAATATTTTCAGCGAATGAGAACTGGACAGCTCACTGGGGGTCGGACCCCCACTGGGGGTCAGAAGCGTTGTTGATAAATAAATATAGGATAAAAAACAGGAGTAGGTGACGATCAGCGTGTACGGAATTAGCAGATGAGCACTAAACCGCAATCAAAGGAGGGAAGGAACCTTCACCAGTTAAGTCTCTGTCATAATCGTACACGCGGAAACAATCAAACAGCCCACCTATCCTCCCTCTATTTGTCTGGAGTCTGTCTGTCAAAATATTGTTGAGTAATATTTCCCACATTGATGTCCCTCGTAATAAAAGGGTACAGCTTCTCTCCAGTGGAGATCAAGATTGGATTCGTTCAGTTCGGCCTATGGGTCATTTTTTGGACCTGTTTTGATAATTCAAACTGTTAAATATGTAGAATTCGTTGAGTACTACATATCTATAAAAAATCACGTTGATCGAATTTCAATAGTTATATGATCAAATCAGTTTTGTATAAAAAAATAAACGGTGGAAAAAGTTAACGGTTGATAAAAAACTGTTTTGTACACATAGCTATCGATACCCGATCAACTTGATTTTTCACAGACATATAGTACTCAACGAGTTCTACATATTGAACGATTCGGATTATCAAAACGAGACCCGTGGTGAACCCCCACAGACCCAACAACACGATCCAATCCGATCTTGGACTGGATCAAAGCCACTTCCTAATAAAAACACCACCAAACTCGCTTCTTTCAAAAACACCGCAACAAATTACGTTCTTTCAATTCCAACAACAAAAATTCCACTTCCTCATTTCAAAGTGAATCAAAATTATGACATGCAATATAAAGAGAATGCACGCTTGTTTTGAATTTTTTTTAACTGTTGTAATAATTTTTTAATTTTAACAATTTAAATTATGATATTATAATTTATTTTTAATTTAAATTATTTATCTATTTTTATTAAGTAAAATCGATAAAAAATAATATTTTAGTTATTAAACTCAACCAAAAATAATATTATAGACATTTTACGTATATTTACATTGAATTTAATGACTAAATAATTTTTTTTCCATTGGTTTTACGATGAATGATTTAAATTAAAAATAAATCAAAAAATTATGATTTAAATTGATAATATTGTAATCTCAAAGTTTATTTATTACAATGGTCAAATCCTTAAATATATATATATATATTTGTAAATTTTTTATGATGAAATTTATGAATATTTTTGGTATGTGTTATGTTAATTTGTAGTAAATATTTCTAATGACAAATTTATAATGTGCATTTTAAAGTAAAAGTTTTATTTTTTGTAATGAAAAAAAAAAAGAAAAAAAAAAAAAGCCCTTTTGTGGTTATAAAAGTGATGCCATTTTATGATTTTTATATTATAAAATTTTGTTTGTTGTTATGAAGTGTATATCGTGTACATCCTTTAGGTATAATTTTCCTTCAAACTATTAGATTTTGGGTAGTTCTATCACAAAAAAGCAATTCACTGCTCTCTATTTTTCAATTTTTCATTACAATTTTATTGAGGAAAAATTAATTTAAGGTCTTTCTCTCATTTTTAGTAATAGAAGAGATTCACAATATTATTTTATAATGTTTAAAGTCCCTCAACCTTACACCCATATATCATAGAGAAATTTTGTTACCGGCAGAATCATCGCAGATCAAGAAAAAGCATGAATTCAGGTCGCTGAAGCTAGTAAACACGAACATAGACGATGAAAAAGAAGATTAACCTTCCGAGCATTGAATCACATGGGAATCGAATCAAGGACGAATCACTAGCCCATCGTCACTCCTCTGCATAGTCTTCCTGCTCTTTAATGGCGACACCAATCTATTCGTCAATCTCGAAGGCGAAAAAGATCTGTGTAGCTTCGCAGCAATTGATGACAAAGGCTTCAAAGCATTTTTCTTACTCAAGCTCGTAGATCTGGTGAGGGAGTGAGAAAGGGAAAGCGACGATCAAGACCTAGGTCTGATCAAGAACTTGTGTGAAGACTTTGTTTTGCAGAACTTGTGATGATTTTTAGGCAGTGTTGAATGAAATAATGGATTTGGAAATTGCACAATCTTCCTCGCCCAAGGCCAATTCCTTGGAGACACTCTATTCGCAAAGTAGTGTACATTTTCCTATTCATTTTTCTTTTCTGGCATGTTTAATTTTCTCTGTTCTGTTTAATTTTTTCTGTGTTGTTCAATTTTCTTTGAATTTCTCTAGTTTGAACTCAAAGAAATTTTAATTTTCTCTGGGTAATTTTCTCTGCTTTGTTTAATTTTCTCTGTGTTGTTCAATTTTCTTTGGATTTCTCTTGTTTAAATTTAGAGAAATTTCAATTTTCTCTGGTTTGAATCTAGAGAAATTTTTTGGAAAGTCCAGAATTTCTCTGGAGAGAATTTATCTGAATTGAAATTTTTTTAAATTGATATTGAGGGACCTTAGACATTATTATGAAAATATTGAATGTCTTTTATGCTATAAACTCTTAATATAAAGGACTCTTAAAAAAAAAAATCTCCTTTTATTAATATTCTTATTTAAAATTATCAAAAAATACTCAAATTTTAAAATTTAAAATTCTAGTTTCTCATTCCACCGACTATCACTGAAGCCACTAACCACCACCCCTCCTCACGTCGTTGGCAGAATTTGAAGATGATGGTATGTTTGGAAAATGAATAGTAAATAAAAAAATTTATACAAAAAATATTAGAAGAATTTAATAGTGAAATTGTGAAAATTGTAAGTAATTTTGACGAGTCTTTTAGAAGAATTTAATAGTGAAATCGTGAAAATTGTAAGTAATTTTGACGAGTCTTCTGATTTGAAATGAAGCAATATAAATCTATCACCTCATTCTTTATGATTTTTTTATACAAATTTTCGATTTGTATATCGATGTGTTTTCGACAAAGGACATCAATACTCTCGTTCAATCACATTCACGATTCACGTATATGCCAATAAATGTAATATTTTGCAAAAAAAATATTCAAACCATTAACAATTTGAAATGAAATGAACTAATATCAATAATTTGAGATTATTTAAACTGATAGTTTACTAAGGGTTGTTTTGGAAACTATAAATTGATTTTTGATTTTTTAAAAAAAGACATATAAAACAGTAGATAAAATAATTGACTTTTGGTAGTGATATTTTGATTTTGGCTAAAATAGTCTATTGCCAAACTTGTCCTTAGAAAAATAACATGAATAAAGTTTTGTTTGGATTATGAATTTAAGTAGAGATTTGAAAAGGAGGGAAAAAATTATAAAATATAATTATATTTCATTCACATTTCATTAAAAAAAAAAATTTCTTTTTAAATCTCTAACTAAATTTTAGTGGGTAAAGTGAATTAAGTAGGAAAATGTTAGGTGCCCCAAATATTTTACTAATATTTCTATTAAAAATATCACATAGACATTTAATCACTAAAATAGAGTTAATTACCTCAAAGTCCAATTTACAAATGTTATAACAGCTCAGGTCCTGTATAAGATTTTTTGAACCAATAAGTCATATTTAGTAAAACTGAGAATATTATCAGTTTTTTTCTAATTTTTAAAACTAAGAATATCATCAATTTTATATTGTAATGTTCCAGATAATTGTTTCATTAACTGATGAAAAAAAACAGAGTACGAAATTAAATGTTTTTACCTTTCTAATTATTGATTTGATTCAACTATCCAATAAAATTAAGAGCATTATCAGGTTTTTTTTTTCAGTTTTAAAACTGAGAACATTATCAGTTTTTTTATTTTATTTTTTTGTTTATTTTTTGTACATCAATGTTTTATCATCATGCTCCTTTATAGACACAATTTTTTTTTTTTTTTACATAATTTTTTTAAAATTTTTTTTCAATTTGAAAGTTAATGTTTTAAAGTTTTGAAAATCAAAATAAATGTCAAATCATCATGTTCCTTTATAGATAATCATAAATGATGAACAACTATTGTTTAAAGGGCAATTTTGATTATTAAAAACTAGCATGTCACCTATGCCATGCACGGGATAAAATAATATATTATTTAGATAATTATTTTAATTTTTTGAATTTTATCTCTCGTAAATAAAATTTTATATATAAGTTTAAGAGTTTTGTTTTAAATATTCCTTTACTATAATATATAGTATAGACAAATTAAAATTATTGCATTGACAATTAACAATTAAAATTATGTAATACTTCACTATTTTAGAATAAAAATATATGAATTTTAAAAAATTGTTATATTGGTTTTTGAAAGGGAAATAATTAAAGAAATTTTAAAAACTTAATGGGTAAGAAAGAATTATTGTAATATGTAATTTAAAATATCAAAAAAAATTTAAACAATGAATAAAGGCTTTAAAAAATTGTGATTACAATTAAAACTAATGTCATATTTATTAATAAGTATAATTTTATTTGGATATCTATTCATACTTCAACATTCTTATTTAAAACAAAAATAAAAATAAATAAAAATATTAATAATTTTGAGTTTTAAAATATGATTTTGTAGACTTGCTGTATTAACTTTGGAAGGAATATATTGGAATATTTTTACAAAAATTGAATATTAGTCATTGAACAAATCTTATAAGATTTAAAATAAAATTTATAATAGGAAGAAATTAATGATATTGCAACATATGCATTTTAAGAATTTTAAATTTTGAAAAAAAATAGATTAGGACTTTGGATTTCAATTATCGGACAACATTTTTATTTATCTAATAATATAAACAATGATAGGTAATAGATAGATTAAAATAAATTATAAATATAGCTATATTTAAAAAGATATGATTTTGTATAACTATATTTTAATTCTAAAATTTTAAATTACATATGATTTTTTTCCTAAAAACATATGAACTCATAATGGAGTAGAAAGAGAAGTATCATAAATGAAGAGAGGAGTTGCATATATTAAAGATAAATAGTTAAATAATTGACTAATACCTTTACTAGTTTTAAAAAAAAATTGATTAAAAATAATATTTTCTTTTTATAGCTTTGAAAAACTATTATATGACTTTGAAGTAATGTTGTGTACCAACTGTCAATTAACACATATCATAATATCAAAAAAATATTAAAGTAAATTTTTTTTTTTTTAATAAAAAAGTAATGATATACAAATATAAAATCAATACAAAAAACTTATTAATAATGATTTTGTTTAGATTTTGATTTATCACTTTAGGGTAATTCTATTTCCACACACTAATTTCCTTCAGTATACACACTTAGGGGTTGTTTGGGTGTCCTAAATAAGTGCACTTTTTGTCTTTTTAGACTAAAAAATTGAGGAAAAAAATATGGATGTTTGGGTTCACTTTTTGACTTTTTATAGAAAAATGTGCATTAAAAAATTGTATAAATTAGTGTGTAAGGGAAAATTAGGATTGGGAGTTGTGCAGTCTATAATTTTTGACTTTTGGTGAATAGTGATAACTTTTTAAATTTTTGTGTAACTTTTTGACTTTTTAGCTTTCTTTCAACTTGCCAAACTTGGCCTTAATGAATACATTTTCAATACACATATCAAAAAAATAGAAAATCTCAGTACACATCTTTTTATTTCAATAATACCCTTATCTTCAATTTCAAAATCTTAATTTTTTTCCATTTACTCGCACCTTCTACACCATCTTTGCCGCCACTCTTAGTCTTCCATCGCCATTGCCGTCACCATCGCCGCCACTCCCAACGTATTCCCTTCCATACTAGACTTCTGTAGTCAATCTTGAAAATTGGGTGGTTTGCTGTGGGGGTTATGTGTGACGCTATATGATTTATGATGGAAGGTGGTGGCAAATGGAAGGAGAAAGAGGTGATGAGAGGGGATGATGTAGGAGAGAGGTGGAGCTGGCAATGGAAGATGATTCTAGTATTTTTAAATTAGGATTTGAATGGAAGAAGATAATAGTATTATGGTATTTTTATCTTAGGACAAAATTGCATTAAGGAAGAATTTTATTAAGTGTGTGAACTTAGGAGAATTTGTGTGTGAAAATAGAATTAGCCATCACTTTATAATGAGTGACATGTTTTTTTATTATACAAATGACCCTATCACGCTATTTTAGTATAAAAATTCTAGTAAAAACAATATTAACTAACAAAAAATAGTTATAAACAAAAAAATAGATAATGGTTAGTAGAGTGGAGAGAGAAATGACACACGAAATATGAAATACAAAAACAAAAAAAATGGTCATAGATAAAATAAAAAATGAAAAAAAGAAGAAGAAAAAATAGTGTACCTAAACAATAAAAGAGTTTGTTTAAAGAATACAATAGATTAAGGGGTGGTTTGTCATCCCCTAAATAATCCATCTTTTTATCTTTTTATCTTTTTTTCATCACATCACCTCTCTACTTTTCTGCACATCTTTTCGTAAAAAGATAAAAAGTGCACTTATTTAGATCATCCCAAACAAATATAAACTAACCTTCAAATTGTCTTATAAAAAGAAAGTTAAAAAATAATGAGTTTCATTGTTCCATGAATGTAATATTTATAAAGCGAGGAAGACATAAATAGCTTGGAAAAAGCACAATGTATGATGGCTAGGATTTTTTGATAGAAGAAAAAATTAGTTAGAGAAAAAGTGCACTAGAATAATTTTTTTCATCTTTCCTTTTCTAAATTATAAATCATGGAATCATTATAAAAAATAAAAAAATTATGAGATTTTTAAAAAAAAATTATATATAGCATAGATATGCTTAAATTTATTTGGGAATAAAATTGTGTTTAATTATGGAATAGAGAGAGAATCTAGATATATATAAGGTTTAATTTTTATTTTATATTAGGTTTAATTGTATGTTTATATAAATTAGACTGGTTGTGAAAGATGTTAATAGTATACATTTTATGGGAGATGACATTGTTTCCTTTTCATTAAATTTATTTTGGGAGAGAGAAGATTGTATGAGATTTATATTTTTTTAAATAAAAGCTTGATTTACTTTGAGGAGCGAGAGATTGAGAATTGTGTGTGTTTTCTTTCTCTCTTTCTTTTTATCGGCAATATATTTGCATTAAATAATTTTAAAGGTTAATATTTATGTTATTGGAATAGCCAATAGATGTTTTAATTTTTTTATTTTTTTATAAAAATTAACAATTGTGGTTTTATGCTTTTTTTAATCTATAATTTTTTTTGGTAAAATATATAATTATTTTGTTATGAGATGAGATTTGTGTGTTTTTTTTTTTTTTAAATGTATAATGCTTTTTAATGTATAATTATTTTGTTATGAGATGAGATTTAGGAAATAGAAAAATATTAGAAGAAAGATTTTAAGAACTTGTAATTTAAAATTTTAGGTGCTTTTTTTTTTTTTTTTTAATCTATAACTACTTTGTTAGCCAATAGAATTATTTTTAAAATAACAAAAATTAGTAATTGTGGAATGAGACTTTAAAACTCTGACAAGCCTTCTCACTAAAAATTTCCTTTTTCCTTATATAATATATAGTGGATGTTTGAGAAGCCAATGTTTGGTTTTTTTTGGGCTAAAATTCACAAAAAAACAAATATAGGTTAAAATAGTCAATAAGACAAAACGTCATATCAAATTCATAATCATTTCACTTTTTCTCTCACAAATATCACATCTAATTATAAAAAAATCTAACTCTCTTCCCAAACATAAATATTTTAGCCTACTAAAATAGCTTACTAGAATAGCCAACTTCCCAAACGAGGTCATAGATGAACAGATTAATATAGATATTTATATTTGTTTTAGATATTTTTTTAATATACAAATTATTTTTTAAAGGTTTTTTTATACAAATAATTTAACAATCCTATCACTAAATATAGTGTGTGAAAGAAGTTGAAAAGAGTGATGCAGTATGAGAGAAATAAAAAAGGCTTGTGGGTTGGGAGAAGTGCATAAATGTTGATGTAATTTATTTTTTTTTAAATCAAAAAATCAAAAAAATTAAGATTGAGATATTGAAACTTTCACAAGATTTGTGGGTTAGAAACTTTTTTTTTTCCTTATATAATATATAAATTTAATGACTTGAAAATTTAAAAAATTTTAATTAAAATTTAATGAAATATAAATCTATAAATTAAAATTTATGTATAAATGTCCCATAAAAATATTGGTAAAATATGTGAAGTGCTAGCGTTACTCGTAGGCAGTGTTTGAGAAGGATTTTTTTGATTTTTTTTTTATTAAAAGACAAATTGGTTATAAAACTAAAAAAAATAAATTCAAACAAAATATTACATCAAACCCCATAATTATTTTACTTTTTCTCTCATAAACATTACATCCAATCACAAAAAAATCCAACTATCTTCCCAAACATAAAAAAAAAATTTCTCTAATAATATCTTACAACTAAAAAAACCTAAAAAAAAATCCACTTTCCAAACACCCACTTATCGATATCTATGTTATGTTCTCTCTCTCTCTCTCTCTCTCTCTCCTAATAAAAAATTAAAAAGTCTATTTTAATCTTTTTTATTTTATTTTCATAATATATATAATTTTTAATATACAAATTTAATTTTATAAAATTAAAATATCATTGAAAATATACCTTTAAAATAAGACTAATATTAAATATATTTAACAAAAAATTAAAATAAATAAAAGTAATTACTATGTTTAGTTATGTTTTGAAATTATTATTGGGCGAATTACACTAACAATCCCTATGATTTGGGTTTTGTGTCACTTTGGTCTCTAACTTTTCAATTGTGATACATTTAGCCCTGAATTTTGAATCTTGTTCTAAATAAAGACAATTAAAGATAACACTGTTTAATTTCAAGGGTAAAATTATCAATTTGATAAAATATAAATTAATTTTATAAAAATAAATGTCAAAAAAATAATAATTTCAAAACATAACTAGACATAGTAATCACTTTTTATTTATTTTAATTTTTTATTAAATATATTTAATATTTGTCTCATTTTAAAGGTATATTTTCAATGATATTTTAATTTTATAAAATTAAATTTTTATATTAAAAATTAGGGGGATGCACCAATAAATCCCAAATTAATAACTTATACACTGTTTAGTCCTAAAAGTTTTCTTATAGACTGAAAGGTCCTATTACAATGTTTCAAACATCAGATTAATGTTTCGAACATTAGATTAATGTTTCGAACATTAGATTGATGTGCAAATGAGACTAAATGGAGTATAAGAAAATTTTTAAGACTAAATGGTTCAATTTTTCAGAAACTAGGACTTATGGGTAAATTTTCCTAAAAATTATATATATTATGAAAATAAAATGAAAAAGATTAAAATAGATTTTTTAATTTTTTATTAGAAGAGAGAGAGAGAGAGCGCACTGGTGGACGTCTAAAACAGAAGTGTCAGGAGGATTTTTTTTTTTTGAATTAATCTGAGCCCCAGATTTTTTGTGGGGTGACGTGGCCAAATCTGGCCCGTCCCCGGGAGGAAGGGCAGGAGAAAATGGCTGGAGAGGATCCGAACTCAATTTTCTGCGGACTCCCTCTTTTTCCCACCTATATTTTCCACCTAGAAGAAAAAAGAAAACTTCACAAACTCAGTCCTCTCTGTATCTGTGTTTAAGAGAGAGAGAGAGAGATAGAGAGAGAGAGAGATTTGGTTTATTGAGGCTTTCAAAAGAAATGGCAACTCCAAGTGATGAGAATGTAGGACCATTCTCTCGTGTATCAAATTGGTTTAAGGCATTGCGTGACAAGTTAAGGTCCAAGGTCATGGAGTTTCTCAAGGAGGCAAAGAGACTGGGAAAAGAAGATCCAAGAAGAGTCATTCATTCACTCAAAGTAGGATTAGCAATTTGTTTGGTCTCCCTTTTCTACTACTTTGATCCTATCTATGAAGGCTTTGGCATCTCTGCTATGTGGGCTGTCATGACTGTTGTCGTCGTCTTCGAATTTTCTGTAGGTAGGTATATTGGCATATCAAAACCATATTTTCAAATAATGGGATAGGGATACAAATCAGTATTAAATACAGTTATACATGGATCAATGTCAATAAGAATCGGTCGATATATTCATTTTCATATATAGTCTATCTATAGAAACATAAAAAGTTAAAAGTGGAAACGAAACGAAACGAAACGAAACGGAACGCACGGTAGATTTAAATTTCGCATGACGAGAGTCATATTAAAATGCATTTTGTTTACACAATTCATTTCACGACTACTTGTCAAACTAGGTTTCTGCTTTTTGGGATCTATAACATTATTATTTCTCCAGATTCTGTAAGGGCATTGTTGTTCATTAGTAGATCAATGAAGCTCAAAGTTCAAGACAGATGGGTTTTGAGATTTTTTAAAATTTATTTATTTATTTTTATTTTTGGCAGGAGCAACACTTGGGAGAGGTGTAAATAGGAGTGTGGCTACATTTGTTGCTGGTGGTCTAGCTGTTGGTGCTCATCGCGTATCAAGCTTTTGTGGAGAGACATTCGAACCATGGGTACTCGGCCTCTTTGTCTTCCTATTTGGTAACTTCACTACACAAACCAAAATTTTAATTTCGATTTGAAAAAGTCTAAAACATAAAAATTAATTATAGAATCAGACGCAATTCAATCACGTATCTCTAGTTTTATGATTTGTTTCTGTGTAAATGAATGACGTGTTTCGATATCATCCGGGTTGCTTACTACTTGAAATAAATTTGTGTGATGCAGCTGCTGTGGTGACATTCATGAGATTTTTTCCCAAAATGAAAGCAAGATATGACTATGGGCTGCTCATATTCATACTAACATTTTGTCTGATATGTGTATCGGGTTATCGAGACGATGAGGTGTTGGACCAGGCCAACGTCAGGCTATCAACAATCCTGATCGGTGGAGCAACGGCTGTGATTATATGCTGTTGTATTTGCCCTGTCTGGGCTGGTGATGATCTTCATGATTTGGTTGCTGTCAACATTGAAAAGCTTGGAAACTTCCTCGAAGGTCCATTTCTTAACAGTCCCTTTCGATTGAGTGATTGATTAATAAAAGGCCGTGCCCTCAGTCCACCGTCTGGTCTGGAAGGTCTAATCCGGTTCATTGGTCTAAGAAGAAAATAACAAAAAAATAAATAAATAAAAATACGTGATTGATTCACATAATTTTGAAAATCATGGAATTCCTAACTTTGAGATTCAAATATTTTTTGAAACGAAATTATTAAAATAACAAAAAAATAATATACTTTTGACCTTTATTTCCTTACAATGTTCCATAACTATGCTTCATTGGGGGAAGTGGGTTGCTTTTTGGTTTTTTGACTTTTTTAACTATTTTAGTCTGAGATTAAAAAAGTCTGGTTTGAAAAGAGTTTTTAGCTTTTTTGACTTTTTTTAGTTATTTTTGTGAGAGAAATAATGTAATGATTATGGGTTGAATGTGATGTTTTGTCTTATTAAGTTAAAAAATCTATTTTATTTTTTTTATGGCTATTTTAGCCACCAAAAAATAAAAAACCCCAAAAACCACTTCCCAAACATAGGTATCACCAACACCATTTATTCATATATATATATATATATTTATATATATGATTTATCATATTAAAAATAAAAAATAAAAAATTCTTATATGACCTAAATGAAATCTATACATTTCTTATATCTAGATGTTACCTGCAATAATAAAATTTTTAATAATTAAAATGGAACCTACTAAGGTCCCGTTTGTTTAGGGGTGTAATGGATGGGAGGGGATTAAGATAGAGGTGGAATTGTTTAATGTTGTGTTTGTTTATAGAGTTGGGAAAGGGATTAAGATGGAGGAGGGGATCAACAATGATTCATCCCACTAAAAACACCACCACTAATAGCACTAATACATTAAAAAAGTAAAAAAAAAAAAAAAAAAAAATACAACTCCAAGACCAAAACATCACATCATTACTGGCGGGACCCACTGCCACCTAATTAGTGGGAGCACTAATTAGTGCTCCCAAGCATTTTTCAGGAGGGGATATAGATGGAGGTTGGAAGGGGGATTGGAATGGAAGAGGTGGATGTGGAGGTGATATTAGAAAAATAGTGAGGGGATTAGAAAATTTTCTATTTTTTATATATTGGGCATTTTTTTAAAAAATATTAATGTTCAATTTTTTATATTTTTTTATTTATTTTATTATTTTATGTAAAAATAATTTAACAATTTCTACCCTAACAGCTATCATCAAAACAAATACAATTTTATTTAATCCCCTCGCTATCAATTCCCTCCATTCTACCTCTAAAAACAAACGGGGCCTAAAATAATATAACTGAAACAACTCTTGTGAGTAAAAAAGTATTACAAAAAAATATTGACTTACATATATAGCATTTCTTAAAAAATAGTGTCACATTATTTTCTAGATACATTGAGTCTTACCCAAAGGTCACATATTTTGTAGATGCAGAAAGTGAACAATAAATGAAATTCATCAGGTGACATAATTTTTTAGAATGACTAGTCATAAGGGACTAGATTGGTTCAGTCTAGTTTATGGGACTTATTACGGATATTATTTTGATAATTTAAATTATTTATTTTGTAAAATTTTATGTAAAACATTAATTAAAAATCAAGTTGATTCAATAATTACAATCACATGATTTTATTGTATTTATTTATTTTTTAAAATTGAATAACAAGTATGATTTTAAAAATAAATCATCTATTTATTTATATGTTTATTTTTTTATAACAAATATAATAAATGTATGTGATTATGATTGTGAGCTGTAACATTTACAAGGTAGAGTGAACTTTGCAGGATTTGGAGGTGAATACTTCAAAACAGGGGATGAAGAATCCAAGTATGAGGATAAATCATATCTCAAAGGGTATAAAGATGTTCTTAACTCAAAAAGCACTGAAGAGTCCCTGGTGGGTGAAATTTTTTTAACCCATGTCCTCTTAATCTTACCCTCAAAAATTAATAACATACTCAAATTCTAAATTAACAAATTGGTCGACGTTGTTGTTGTTGTTGTTTGTTTGTTTGTTTGTTTTTTTTTTTTTTTTTTCAGGCTAATTATGCAAAATGGGAGCCACGTCATAAAAGGTTTAGATATAGGCATCCGTGGGAACAATACTTGAAAATTGGAGCTATGACTAGGCAGTGTGCTTGCCGAATTGAAGCTCTCAATGGCTGCCTTGACTCTCAGAATCTGGTATTGTGCTCTGCTCTTATTATTTGACAGATAGTTTTGTGTTCATCTAAAGTTTTTGCATTTCAAATTTTAGCATAATATCTAGAAATCATATGTAAATAGGGTTGATTCTTTGAGCATGTGTAATGTTTATACACACAATTAATAAATTTTACAATTGTTTTACTCACTAATGTGACACCTCCCATATTATTGAAGTGAATTTTGTTTCAAATTAAAAAATTTTATTATGACACAACACGTCAATTAGTCAAAAAAAAAAAAAAAAAAAACTATAGTTGATTTTTTTAGAATACTAAGGGTGAGTTTGGGATCAGACTAAAAAAGTCAAAAGAAAAATTTTAATTTTATTGTCTTTGATGATTTTTTTTTTTTTTTAAATTCCACTAAAGACAAAAAAAAAAATGACATTACTTTCACTTGCTCTGACTTGCACCTCTATAAAATATTATTAATTTGAGTCGTTCCCACTTAAATGCAATTTTTCCTTCTTAATTTTGAGTTATACCAACTGGTTTAACTTGACAATTTTATGCTACTCATATTACAGGCATCAGCACAAGTCCGAGCAAGAATTGAAGAATCACTCACAAAGATGAGCAAAGACTGCAGCTATGCTTTAAAAGAAATATCATTAGCAATCAAAACAATGACAATATGGCCATCCTCGGCCAATTCGCACATTGCAAACTCAAAAATCGCTGCTGAAAACCTCAAATCCTCTCTCAAAACAGACTCATGGCCTGACACAGACCTCCTGGAGATCATCCCTGCTGTTACAGTAGCTTCATTGCTCATCGATGTCATCAATTGCACAGAAAATATGGCTGAATCTGTACACGAACTCGCTTACATGGCAAATTTCAAAAAAATAGACCCTTCAATAAAACAGGAACAGCAAATCATCGTTCGGCAGAGAACAATGCAGCAATCTTCAAGCGTCAGAAGACCTCATCATGTCATCATGATTGATACTGCATTTCAAGGACCAGCTGAATGAATGAAACACAGCCAATGAGAGAGCGACAAGTCAGATATCATATTTATAGCCATTATATATATATATATATGTAATTCCCCTAGTTGTACATCTTTCACCTTTGTACAACAAATTATCCAGAATTTGTGTTCGAGACAATTCGGATGAAAATATGGAGGAGAAATCAAAGTTCATTGACAATGGTCTCTTGTGAGAAGCCATGGTTGAATGCTTGAGACTCTGTCTCTTTGTGTTTTTAGAGTGATTAAATTTCCCTCCATCTGTTAGTCACATATTATATTAAGTGAAAGATGGGAAATGAGGTTACAGAAGACTCATCTTATTTCTTAATTCATTTGCCTTCTATTTTGTATAAAGGATTTTCTTTACGTATCTAATGATTATGAAATAATAATACATATTTATAATTATTTTAAACTTAAGAAAACAATTAATGAAGTCTCTTCATTATAAACATGTGATAGAGAAGATCACATTATAAATTTAGAATTTAATCACAGCGTTTTGATATAATTTACACAGTACGACAGTTAGAATCTCCATTTGGAATTTTGTGGTAGTGTTATTTTTAAAATTATCAAACATTTTTGTGATTCAAATTTTTTTTTTTTTTTTTGACATTTGTTTATGTAACGTCCCGAAATAAATGCCATAAATCCATTCAAGATCATATGTAAATAATAATATAAATCAGAGTATAATGCATCTTTATTTCATGAGAGTTAATAGTACAAAAAAGTTCAACTAAATAAATGCTTTATAGGCTTACATCTTTTTAAGTCACTGCTTGGTTATAACAAAAATGAGTCTAACTCAATCACAATTAAAGCTCTTGACTATACAAAATAAGTACAACAAAAGAGAAGCTCTTGCTCCAAATCCCTCCAAGTTACAGCATGGGTGGAGACATATCATCAACACCTGAAAATAATTTTTTCCAAATAGAGTGAGTCAAATCCTAGTAGTAACAATCTAACACAATGTATGAATTTTAACAAAGATATAAGTATGAGCTGCATATTCAACGCCCAAGATAAAATCATTTATAACTCTTTTACAAAACCCTGCCATGCCAAGCTTTATATCTCAATTCATGGGTCATTCACTATTTTATCTCATTTCATGAGTTAATTCATTCAGGCAACCAAACCGATGGTACAACTCAGTGGGTTTCTAGCCAACACAACCATCATACAAACACTTTCATTTTGTCATTTTATAGATATTTTATCCGTAGGAATCGGCGCCCATGTATATGCGCGATTTTTAGGACTTTCATCCTGGACACATAGGCCAACTTAATTCAATGAAGTTCATCCCATTTCTTCTCCCAAACATGGAGTACATCCCCTTTCTTTTCCTAAATATCATACATTTACAATGTATTAAAATATAGTCATATTCAATGATAACGAATAAAATCCTCATTCAATTTCTACAACAATCATAACTATCCTCTACCGACAGCCTAAAACAGATATTTCTAAACATATTTACAATCTTCAAGACAGATAAATTGGCCAAATCTCCATAGGTAAGAAGTAATACACATTCAACTCCACCATTTATATAAACATTCACCCAATTTCACAATTTCAATACTAATTCCAATTATTTATGCAAAATAATTAATCGAGACATTTTAAGGCAAAACTCTCTTTTCTTCCAAATCCATCCCAAGTATCAAACCAACAAATTAACCACACTACAACCTCATATCTACCCCATAGCCATTTCCAATACCTTCATTTAAAAAAAAATCTCTCTTTTGATTTTAAACCAAAACTCTAGGTTTGTTCAAAATCATCCCAAATTCTAATATTTCTTACACATCAACAAATAGTTAAATTAAAACTCATAGAAGAGTATAGAAAGTCCCTACCTTAAGTTTAGAAGACCAAAAGAAGAGATGGAGAGACTCAAAGATGCTGAAACCAAGCTCTATTTAGATCAAAACGTAGCCCTTGAGATGCTCTACCTTTTTAACAAAGGCACACGGGTAGAGAAATCACTAGATCCAGGTAAAAATGTAGAGAGAATGTAGGTTTTAGAGAGAGAAGCTCAAGATCTAGGGTTTTGAAATGTTTTAGAGTGAGAAAGAGATGAAAAAGTGATGTAAAAAGTGGTTGTTATGAACTGATATACGCACGGTCCGCTCGAGCGCAAAAAATGACGCTCGAGCACCAGACACAATAAGTTGTTCCGCTTGAGCGCAAGAAGTGACACTTGAGCGCAGAATGCATACTCTCAGTAGTTTTGCAGATAATAGACCAATGCCCGAGCACAAAAAAAGCCGCTCGAGCGTAAAAGGAACCGCTCAAGCGTAGAATACACTCTCTCAGTAGTTTTGTTGACCTGCAAAAGTACTGAGAGTTGAGGAGTAAAACTCTGGGCAACAAAGGTTTGAAAACTAAGCAACCAACCTGTTCCAAACACAACCATTACAATCCAATAACCAAATTTAAGGATTTACAAGGGAAGCAAGACATGAACAACAATACGAAACCATGAAACCCAAGTCTGGAATACAAAATGGGTTGGGTCTAAACCAGAACCGTTATAGTTTAAGACAATTCACATCATCATTAGAGAATCTTCAGTGTAATAAGGCTGCACCTAAAGTTTTGGAAAATAATGGTTGGACAGGAAAATTATACAATAGTTTTAGAGTATTATGTGGTTATACTCTCTCACCAATCATCATTCATTATACCTTATATATTTTTCAATCACCCAACACAAATAATTAATACTCTATCTTCTCCATCAATTATACTACCATAGAGTATCACGTGACCATACTCTTGAACTACCTAAAAATTATCGAGACAATGTACAAATTACCCTACTCATGTGGAGTGCTGAGGTTCAATCTTGAATTATTCGGTAGTCTGGGAGTACAGTCACATTGTGTTCCATGATAGTATGATTGGTGGAGAATATGGAGTATTAATTATTCGTGTTGGATAATTGAGAAACATGAGGGAATATAATGAATGGTGATTAGTGATGGAGTGTAGCCATGTGATACTCAGGAGTGTAGCCGTGTGGTACTCAGCAGCTATTGTATAATTTTCCAGACAGGTTTAGTGAAATCTTATGCTTAACATCAAAATGAAATCTTATTTTATTTAATTTTTCAAAAAAATTGGAGCCTTCAACAATGATTTTTTTAACCAATATATATATATATTGGACTCCTTAAACCATAAGTTAAGTGGTTTAATAGTTGAACCACCTCTAGGTGTGTTGGCTCAAACTCCGGACATACTAACGAGCCCAAATAAGGCTTGGGTTAGGCATAGGTGTTGAAACTCAGTCGGTACAAAAGACAACCAATTTGTGAGCTTAGCTTTTTTTTACAAAAAAACTTAAAACTAAATGATTATGTTAATAAACAATTATCAACGTTGTTGCTGTCAAATTATTTTAATTGATTTCTTTTTATATATAGAAAAAGATTATGTTTATAAATCATTTTAAGAGCAAATGAGGACAAAACGTGGATGCAAAATATATGCGCTATGAATAGGAGCATCACCCAATACAATATGTTAATAAACAATTATCATATAAAGTGAATTTTCATTGTCTTTATTTATTCTCACCTTTTTAGGTTGTCCATTTGGCCATTTTTTTCAAATAAAATTATCGTTAGGCTCACCCAAAATTATCATTATTCTCACCTTATTCCATTTTTTCTTTTTATGATAAATGTTGGTAAGATTAATTAAAAAAAATTAATAAAAAAAGTGGTAGAGCGGTTGGCAAATGAAGGAAGGCTGGGAGTGGTAGTGGTAGGAACAGAAATGGTATTGGAGTTGGGAAAAAAGGGTTGAGAGAGAATCAGAGATAGGGGAGCAAGGTTAAGAAGGTGAGGGAGGCAAGGTGGATGAGTTAAAGAGGAGTGCCTAGTGATGGTGGGAGAAGAAGTGGGAATGCACAGAAGGGTGAGTGAGTGAATGGTAATAGTGAGGAATGTTGGAGAGTGACTGCTAGAGACAAAATGGAAATAAGAAAGAAGCTTCCATAGTCGAGGAGGATAAGGGAAGGATTAATGGTTAAGTTAAGGTTTGCAGGCAAAGATAAGGGGGAAGATGGAAAAGAAAACAAAGGTTATTTTGACAATTATAAAGACATCTCCCGATGTTTATAAAATTACACTACCCTCCATTAGTTTACAATACAATATATAGATTCT
The DNA here is from genome assembly GCA_036172215.1 of Camellia granthamiana. Taxonomy (NCBI): domain Eukaryota; kingdom Viridiplantae; phylum Streptophyta; class Magnoliopsida; order Ericales; family Theaceae; genus Camellia; species Camellia granthamiana. Next base: position 101,970,914 of record CM069915.1, read on the forward strand.
CCCCTCAGTTAAGTTGTTAAAATATTAACATAAAATTATAATTCGAACATTTTCAGTGTTTAAATATCAAAATTACGCTTGCAAATATTGTAACCAAACACCTCCCCCTAAATCTTCCACCATCCTCCTAACCAAACCTCTTTCTTCACTTTCCCTTCTTTAATAAAGTTCTGCAAAATACTGTTCTGTAGAAAAAATAAGAAATAATATACAGCGGAAATAAAAGGATTCGGACATACTTTTTACACTTAAACCGAATTCATGGATCATGCAGGTGAATCACGTGCCTCCATTGATACCTTCAAACAATTCCCAGCAGTGGGGTAGAACTACTAGAGAATTATCTACATTCTCCACAATACAAATGCATCGTTCTGTGTTTCCATGGAGAGAGAAAAAATAAAGAGACTAAGAGCAAGAGACTAGCAGATTACTCATACAGTTAAAATCCTACTCTCCTAAATATAATACGTATATTATATGGGAGAGTTATAACCACCCACAACTATAGCTCCTAAAGAGATAAAATAGTGAGTTATATACTCTTATCCTTAGGATAAGTTAATCCAAGTTCACTTTGATTGGGTCTCTCCTTACGGGTCTTGGGTCATGCCATCATGGGCGACCCAATCGGGTATGGGTTGTAAACCAGAGCCAATTTCCAACATCTCTCACTCGAACATGCACTGGCATGACACTACGCTTCTTTTATCTCAATCTATCCATCAAACATGATCATATTAGCCAATGGACCGTGCCCGACCGCAGAGAACACCTGCATGTGGAAGCTCTACTCTAGAAACTCAAAAAGAGCTAACATAAAGACCTCAACCCGAAAATAAAAAATAGTGTCTCATATACCCAGACCTATCTAATTACACTGGTCCAAAAAACATCTCTAATCCTTCAAAAGTGCATGTTTGACCTTCTCAATTCTTGTAATATATCACACTCAATCCGTCTCTCATACAAAGTAATGTGAGTTGCCGATGATGAATATACAACAGTGGTGTAATACTAGATGATCTTCTCTTCACCCTCATGCCATTTAGTTTAGGATTGACCGCTTTCCTAGTGATGTCCCTTAAGGCCGAATCATACATGATCGGCAGACAACATACCAAAGTAGCAGGACATCAACCCCTTACTTTATGACATATTCAAAGGTCACAAAAGGGTACATAAGTGAAAGTTATATTAATAATGACACACAAGACTCACACAGTGAGGAAATAGGGATCCATTCTCTCACCTCATTACTCAATCGCCAAGCACATGTAGTATGAATACATGCTACAGTGGAGTAACTCTTCCAAAGAGTGACGTCATACTCTATAAATACAGATCTTTAGTCTATTCGCTTCTAGTGCCTAACTCGAATTCTGTATTTGCTCGCCTTTTAGGCGCCAAATGAGATCTCGCATCTAGCTAATCATAATAGGCACAACATGGAAAGTAGGTACTAACATTCATGTTTGGTCTTTAACACGACCTCATCTTGGTTGTAACCAAGGCGACATACATAGTAGATAATTTAAGCCTCTCTTGGCTCCAAATAAAATAAACCACTAGTATCATCCTTGCTCGTCCCTAAGCGCCAAGGGCGATTACTCGTATGAGTGAGTCAATCTTGCTTGTTGACATCATCATCTGCTAATCATTATGACACAAACCATAATAGCATCAATATCCCATAATCTCATAAAATAAGTGATCAATTAAAAAACATAACCACAGTTTGCGCAATTTTAGATTCCAAACATAAGCCCTATTAGCACCTCTTGCAATAAGCATATACAATGGAATCCACAATGTGTGCCTCACATGAAGTGGTTCAAGATCACTACCTTTTGCGCAATTACCTCTTCAAAGATATTTTGGTGACCAATTTGCATTCATTCAAGATGCGCCCAACTAGCGCATTTTATCTTATAGAGGGCAAATTTATACACTACTAGTAGAGTATCCTATCCACTGTCTAATGAGCAAGGTCAATGTCTAAACTACTTAGTTGACCATTTACAAAAGATAACACTCATCATGCTGAATATACTTACATAACATACTTCAAGATCTCACGATAAAAGATCAAGGAATATAGGTCATCTGTTTCTCCTGGAGACAATCTGAGGATTCACTCAATAGCTTAGGCTCTAGCTTTTACCGATAGGTAAGTCAATGGGTTTGCAATTTCGCATATACAATCATTCTAGGATATTCCTTATGCAAGTCATCAAAGACAAACCTATAATTCTCCCAGAACAATCCCTAAGGATCGTATATCCGAGCATATAAATTACATCACCCATGTCCATTATGTCTAAAACAGAAGACTGCCAACCTTAAGTGGTGACAACTTTATAAATTCCTGACTCATAATGACTATGTAAGGAAAAACTTCTTTTGGACCATTAATCATGCCTCAGTGGTCTTCATCTATCATTGTTGTCCCATCATGGCTCGATAAAATCTAAGAACCACTATTTGGATAAATGTTTTAGGTCGTAAAAGATTTATTGGAACTGGTAATCTTTTTGCGCTCCTAACTTTTTACCATAAAAGCAGAAGTTAAATCTCTACGGATCTACTTATCAAATTCTCCAATGAGAAGTTGGGGTCACAATGTCCACAAAGTAAAGTTCTGAACTCATGTCAATCATAGCCTAAGTCGAAGTAACTTCACTCCCAATGAGGAAGTCTTCTTATGGTCTACATCTTCTTCAATTGTGTGACTTTTCAGTATCTAGCGAGCCTTATGCCTCAAAAAATGACTATTCAAATCATACATAACTTTGGAACAGTTTCGCGTCATAACGGAAAGGCAACCAAATCCTAGAAATGGTTAATCCTTAAAGACTGTCTTAAAATGCGTAACATTGATCCACTTTCTAAAAACAGGAGACTAGAGAGCCTTTGGCATTATCCTCGGATCTTTATCATCTTGTGGAGCAATCATGAATATTTCCCTCTCAATCACCCAATGATGAAGTGAAAAATTTTCACATTCGCTACAACGCAACTAAGAATGTAGAGTATTCTTCTCTAATGGAGTAATCCACTAGTAGGCATGTCGCTCCCACTGTCCCTAGGATATTGGAAATTTCTTTCCATTTTTAACTAGGCTACATAAAGTGCCATACCTAGAATTCTCTATCTTGTAGAGTTCCAAAACTATATTTACGTCACATTTACTAAGAAAATTTTATGTGACTTAGCTACACTCCTACAAAGCTGCTCACCAATAAGCACATGACTCAGAGGGTTTACATGACAACATACAATAATGCGCCACATAACCCTAAGCGTTTACAAGACAGCATACAATAATGTGCTATAGAACTCTAGGTCTTAACTTCATAACCTTATGAGAAGTAAAATAAAGATAAGTTGCTTGATGGTTACAAATCGCCTACAAATGGCTCTCCGCTAACCCATTACTCAAAATGGAGTGTAAAATCTGATATGGAGGGCACTTAGTTAAGGACATAGCTAACAAACTAAAGTGCAATTCCCAATTGGGAAACATATTGCGCCATCATCCACTTAACATAAACAATACTTAATTCTTTATCTCTACTACACCATTGTGTTGCTGAGTACCAGGAATAATCAATTTTCTAAGCATCCATTTCTCTTCACAAAGCTTTCTAAAAAACAACTCAAATAGATACACGCCACCTTAATCAAAACTAAAAGCACAAAAGCTCTTATCTAATTGATCTCGACCTCATATGTGTAATATCAAAAATCATCTCAAAGTTTTTAACTTATAGGAGATCAAATAATCTTGACTAAGATGTGTATTGTAATTTATAAATGTGTCGAGATTGGGGCTAGCTATCATACCCTTACATATATCCAGTTACAAATATGATAGTTGACTAAATGCGCCAATGCAGATGCCCTTTTGTGGCTTTCCTACTTACTTGTGCGCAACCATTGTGAACAAAATTACAAATTCACATAAGAGCAAAATGCCACAAGCGAGTGGGCCCGAGAAGGCCTACTCAAACCATCCATGTCATCTTCTCATTAATGTGATTAAGTACAACAAGCCACCGGTTTATGACCAATGCCATAAATTAATTCCAATCATCCTAATGTGTGAGTTCTCAAAGACGAGTGTAAAGGTTTAGGCCTAACTAGGTAAAGACTCACGACCAACTCATGTTCACTAGATCATAAAAGGATGTCATGGAGATATCAAGTGCGCCTAAGTCGCAAATTTAACTAGAAAGTGCTAATCTCCTGCACTTTCAAGTCAATTTTATTCTCCATAGACTTTACTACATATAGTTGAAACATGACGATACTCCTCTTGCCATCTCTGTTTCTCGCTTCGTAATTAGTTGTAATTAATTCTGCTATCCACAAGAAAGAGAGAATAAGCTATCAATCTATGACAGCTCCTGAAGTAACTTAAGCACAAATTAGGCTAAAGAGTCTAATTTAACACAATGCTCTCACAAGCGATGCGTCAAATTCTTAGAGTCATAACAACCTTGTCGACCTTGACCTTTTCATTACTATGTTATAACTTTTGTGCTTATTGTAAATGCCATTCAAAAGCGCTAGCCTAGCTAAGGAATCATACAAAGAAGCACCTTCTCATGTCTCAGACACAAGTGTAAAGATAGTAAGTGTCCAGACTTAGACAAGTTGGCAATGCTAATAGATTTTGCAACCACTAGGCGCTAATCTTCTCACTTAGTGTTAATAGATTTTGCAATTTCTAAGCACTAATCTTTTAACTCCAAGTGATACTTCAACGCACACTATCATAGTGTGTGAAATTTTGCTCCATCTATTCCCATCAGTTGGGTAGAGAGCAAAATACTGCTCATACTGACTACTCGTCTTACACTTAATGACTAACTCATTTAAGTTTGCATTTCTTAGATGACGTGACTCTTGGATGTTGCTTCATCCAATGATGCAACATTATTACAAGTCAAATTACAAAGTCAATCCGCGCAGCTCAATAGTCAAAATCATATTTAGATCTATTGAAGGCTTACTAATTTCACAACTTCAAACTTGCCAATCAAAGCTATTTAACATACCACTAATCATAGCGCACACATCAATTTTTATTGCGCCAAACAAGGCAACAAAACCATGGCGACGTTGAGTCATGTTTCCTTACTTTGGCTTAATTAAGGTTTGACTTAAAGTCTCCAAAACTTTCTGTTCATCTAAAGAATAGGATTATTTTGAACATCTCTACTAAGTCTAGGTCAACTAAATTAACTTCCATAAGCTAAGTCAATTAGAGGGGAAAAAATAAACATTAGGATTAAGTTGATTAGCATATCACAATATAATTTTTTCGCAAAAATCTAAATTAAATAGTGACAATATTACACAAGTCGCAAGATTGAAAATCTGCTATGGTCGTAATCATCTCTTGCGCCACAAGTGACAATTATTCAGAATTTAATTTAATTCATGAGCAAAAAATTGGTTTTCGAGAGTAAATCTACAAAGATTTCTCTCAACCAAACAACCTCCCATTAACTATGGCATGTCTAAAGTATGATAAAATATTTAACTTGACTTGATAACATCTTAATGTAATTCATAAAAGAAAACATGTTAGATTACCAATATAAATAAATCATGAGACATTTACCAATAAATTTCATCTCACAAACAAATACTCCAATTAGTCCTAAGTTTTTTTTATTGATCTATTAAATCCTATTAGTGGAGAGTTTATTTTCCTGTAGTTCGATTTTTTTATTTTGGTAGTGTTTTGGTGGACAACTATACCCTTTTATTAATGTGACAAGTATGATGTGATACTCCAATGTGACAGGTATTGATGTGACACTCCAATGATGTGACACTCCAAAAAAAATAAAACTCCTTAGTGTATTTTTTCCAAATGTGACAACGTGGTGGATATGATGTGACACTCCAAGACTTTTACTTTAAAAAAAAATTGTTGTTTGGGATGATCTAAATAAGTGCACTTTTTGACTTTTTATGAAATATGGGTTGGGTTTGAAGTGATGTGTTGGAGAGGTGATGTGGCTTAAATAAGATGATGTGACTTAAATAGGATAGTAACTTTTTAACTTTTTGACTTTTTTTAAATATGCCAAACCAGCCCTAAAAACTCATTAGTGTATTTTTTTCCAAATATGACAACATGGTGGGTATGATATGACACTCCAATAAAAAATAAAAACCCCTTAGTGTACTTTTTCCAAATGTGACAACATAGAGGGTATAATGTGACACTCTAAAAAAAAAAAACTTAGTATACTTTTTCCCAAATGTGACAACATGGCGAGTATGATGTGACACTCTAGAAAAAATAAAAACTCCTCCGTGTATTTTTTCCAAATGTGACAACGTGGCGAATATGATGTGACACTCCAAAAAAAAAATAAAAAACTCTTTAGTGTACTTTTTTCAAATGTGACATGTAACATTCCAACGTGATGGGTATGATGTGACACTCTAAAAAAAATTAAAAACTTTTTTTTTTTTTTTCTTTTTCTTTTTCTTTTTTTTTTAAAGGTACATCAGAAATAAAACAAAAAACAAAGGCCTAAGCCCTTTCCCTAGCTCTATCTATGATATTTGCAACAAGTAGACTTCGGATCTCAGCCGGTGGCTTATTCACGACTATGATATATTCTGGTTGTTTAGCTCCAAGTTTTGCAAGTGCATCTGCACACAGATTTCCCTCTTTGAATACATGTTACATAGTACATTCACAGCCTTTCATGATAATCTTGGCATCTTCTAGGAGACCTTTATACGGCGAGTTCGCCTCTGTTTCCTCCTCCAACAGCTTCATAGCTTGCATAGCATCCGTCTCAATTATGATTTTGTTCCATCCTCTTTGTAGCAGAATTGTTAGACCTTTATAGATAGCCCAAAGTTCATTTTCTAGACTTGTACCATGAGGTATTCTACCATAGTAACCACTCAACCATGTTCCCGCTTTATCTCTAAATAATCCTCCAAAGCCACCATCACCTCCTAGCTTCCTGCAGCCATCCGTGTACAATTTTAATCCTACTTATAAGGGGGAGAAACCACTTAATCAGATTAAAAGCTGGTCCAGATTAACAATGGCCATGTTAAAGGCTTGGTTGATCTCTTTTGGCATAGCTTAAAATAAGTTTTACACTGTCTCGGCTAATGGTCATAGTCTGTTGAAATTTTTTTTGATTTCTATTTTTCCATATTTGTTAAAAACCGACAACAAACATAGTATACCAAGTGGTCTAATCATTAAAATGATTTTTATTTCTAGAATTGGAGATTAGCCAATCCAGCTAAGGTTTTTGAATCATGGTAATATACCAAGGCCTACCAAACGTAGCTAACCAAATAGCTTTAGCTTTGTAGCAAGTTCGAAACAGATGGTTCATGTCTTCCACCTCATTACAGCTGGGACAGCTAGGGTCTGAAGACATACCCTTTTTCTCTCTCAACTGATTAGTTAAGACTTTACCATGCATAACAGTCCATAGAAAGCTTTTAAGTTTTTGTGGCAGCCGTAATTTCCACATCCAACTCCAGTCCTCCTCCAATCCTAAGTTACTAGAAATGTCACGCCCTCAAATAATAACATAAAAACCCATCAAAATAGACATGCATTGATATAGAAAAGACTAACATTCTTCCATTCATCAGAGTATTCGATTACAAAAAAAAAATATTACATGTTAACAACAAAAGCAAATGCCCTACGGGCTTACAGCTTTCCAAGTTAACACTTGGTTACCAAAAAGGGGAGTGCTAACTCCATTACACATTAAGCCCTTGGCTTGAATCTACATGTAATACAACAAAAGAAAATAGACAACAAAAGTCTGTCCGCCTCTAGCCTCCCAAGCTATGTCCTTGGAGGTGGCATGCTACCTGTACCTGAAAATGATGTTCCCATATAGGGTGAGCCACAGCCCAGTAGAAATACACTAAACCAGCTATAAACAATGACTAAAAGATTAGCAATTGATACATGGTCATCACTTACACATCCATTTACATCTTATTACAATTCCATGACAATCAAGTCTATGTTACAATTCACTTTCCACTTCTTATTCAACATTGAGTTTGAAAACAAGGCTCAATACTCCGGCCAAAACATTTGACGAGATTATAGTTCATCACTAAAACACTTTCGAAATTCAAGGTGGATACACATTTTGGTGTTGTATCCATAACAAATAAACCACTTCCATACTTCACAAACGATGATGATATACAATTTAGTGCTATATCAAATCAAACAACATTTCAATAGATAAGCATATGAGCTATATCAACACTTCAACAGATAAGCATATGAGCTATATCAATACTACAATGGGAGAGCATATGAGCTGCATCCCTGGGTCCATTCCCCATCTTCCCATAACCATTAACCGGTTTAGAGGTACATCCTCCATCTTCCCCTAAACCGTGGAGTACATCCCCCCATCTCCTCCCATACACAAGCAATGCATATAAACACAGAATCATATACGCAATCAATCAATACATAAAGTTAATGTATTCTGTCAACCGTCTACACATAATGCATATAGGCACATTGGTCATATACACAATCAATCAATACATAAAGTTAATGTATTCTATCAACCGTCATACTCTATGACACATCCAATTGATTAGTTTTAGTTTGCCTAATCATCATGCATTGTCTACAACAATCAATACTACCCTCCACCGGTAGCCCAAAGCAATTATTTCTAAACAGGAAATAAATGCACAAATGGATAATATATCAACATTTCAATTAGGTGAGCAATAAATGATTTAACTACACCCTTTAGTCCCATACCTTCCCAATTTCAATTTTTTCAATTCATTTCCTCTTTTTCAATTCATTTCCTCATTTCCTTTAATTAATTATACACATTAATTAATTAAAACAATTAGGGCAAACTCCCTTAATTAACAAAACAACTCTAAGGTTCTATTTTCATCCACAATCCATCATCAATCTCATTTTTCGATACCAAACTTGCATATAGGTTTATTTCAACCAAAACCCCAACTTTTGTAAAATTACACAAAAGGCCCAAACTTTCTCAAATTTACCCAACAACACCCAACGTATCAAAATGCTAAAATTCAAAGACAAAGTTCATAAGATGGAGTAGGTTATCCCTACCTCGAAATTTGAGCTCCAACGGAGATGAAGACCAAGACCCAACGTGCTCCAAACCTCAACTTTTTCAGATTAAAACAAAGATCTCAACACCCTCTATCTTTTTAACAAAGGACTTCGGATAGATTCACACTAGAGAGAGATGAGATCCTAGAGAGAAGATAAGTTTAGAGAGAGAAAGAGTCGGCTGCTAGGGTTTCAAAAAGAAGGAGATGAAAAAGTGATGTTTAAAATCGCTGCTGCCTGCTGATATAAAACAGGCTCGCTCGAGCGAAGACTTGGTCGCTCGAGCTACCAGACACAGAAAACCTCGCTCGAGCCAAGAAGGTCTCGCTCGAACCAACAACCCAGAACCTCGCTCGAGCGACAAACTGCTCGCTCGAGCCAACAACTCAAACCTACAGGTCTACAACTAGACGCACGCTCGAGCGACGGAACGCTCGCTCGAGCGAAGAACAAACCAGATCGCTCGAGCGAAGAAAATCTCGCTCGAGCCAAGAAATGCAACTCTCAGGTTCAGAACCAGACGCAATCGCTCGCTCGAGCGAAGCCACTCTAGCTCGACCCACCAGACACAGAAACTCAACTCTCGCTCGAGCGACCAAACCCTGGCTCGAGCGAAGGACCGAAAACAAAAGCTCGCTCGAGCGACAAACTTCTCGCTTGAGCGAAGGTCCAAAAATCTGGACAGCAACACTTGGTTCCAAACACAACCAACCTGCAACAAACCTGCCCAACACATCCTATAACTCAAATACAAAGTGTGAAAGGACGTACACAAGGTTTAAACAACTGCTAACATCCACAGAACCAACTCCGGATCACTGTACAACAAGGGTTAAAACCCGGGATCGCTATAAGAAATGATCCTGTAGGCATTAGAGGTAGAAAAATTTCCATCACTTGGACCTTTCCAAATAGATGAATCAACATTAGCATTAAGAGGAGGTAAATTAAGGATAAGTGATGAAACACAAAGTGAAAGTTCATTAACTTTCATCACATCCCAATCTCCTTGATCATTAACAAGATTGTGAACAGAAACATTCTCAGTACCAACAAATTGAGTTTGCAAAGTCTGAGGAACAAACTCTATAAATGGCTTGTCGCCACACCACCAGTCACTCCACAAATCCACATTCTTACCATTACCAATCTCCCATTTCACACCTTTCCTCAAGGTGTTTTTGGTTTTCAAAATGCCCCTCCATACATGAGAAGCAGGCCTACTTCTAGGCCAACCATTCAAGTTTGTTGTCTTAAGATATTTATTCTTAAGGACATCTTTCCACAAGGCACCTTCTTCACAAATCAGTTTCCAACTCAACTTAGTAAGTAGAGCTAGGTTCTGATTTCTAGTTTTGCTAATCCTAAGTCCACCCAGTTTTTTCATTTGGCAAACCTGTTCCCATTTGACTAAATGCATTTTCCTTTTTTCCAAGGTGTCACCTCATAGAAAACTTCCTGTTGAGTCTGTCAATGTCATTACACACTTTAATGGGCACATCCATAGTCTGCATTGTGTATGCAGGCAATGCAGAATTAATAGATTGAATGAGTGTTGTTCTACCTGCTAACGAAAGCACACTAGCTTTCCAACCAACTAACCTCTTTTGCATTTTTTCCAATATTGTGTTAAAGTGCCCTCTATTCACTCTACCATGAATAAGGGGAACTTCAAGATATTTCCCCAAATCATCAGTCCAAGGAATGCCACATTTGAAACTCATCTCTCTAGCATTCTTCCTATTAATGTTAAGGAAAACATACAATTTGGATTTGTGGGGATTGACTTTCAAACCAGAGATCTCACAAAACACATTCATGACATTTATAATTGTATCACAATTATTCATATCAGCTTTAGCAAAAAGCATCAGATCATCAGCAAAGAATAAGTGTGTTAGGCATGGTCCACCCTTACAACCTAAACCGTTTTCCATAACTTATTCTCAGCCTTAGATCTAATCATATTAGATAACCTTTCCAAACACAACACAAATAAATAGGAAGAGAGGGGGTCACCTTGTCTCAGCCCCCTTGTAGGTTTAAAATCTGGTAAGGGTTCACCATTCCACAATACAGTAGTAGTAATAGATGTGACACAACACATCACAAGCTCAATGAAGCTATTCTAGAACTTTAACTCCCTCAAAGTATGTTCAAGGAAGTCCCAAGATATGTTATCATAAGCTTTTTCCAAGTCAATCTTCAGTATCATTCCTCTAAGTTTCCCTTTTTTATGGCTTAAGGTATGAGTGGTCTCTTGGGTGATAATGATATTGTCACTAGTGGATCTACCAGGAACAAAACTACACTGGTTGGGGCTAACAATTTATTCAAGAGTGGTCTGATTTGCCCAACAAGGATTTTGGAAATGATTTTATAGGACACATTACAGAGGCTTATGGGGAGGAACTGTTTGATAGTCTCAAGGTTCTTAATTTTGGGAATAAGAGCAATGAGAGTTCTATTGATCTGAGGGGGTATAGAGCTGGTAGCAAAGTAGTTTTTGACAAACTCACACACAGTGGGACCAATAGTCTCCCAATAGGTATGATAGAAAATAGCTTGGAAACCATCTCGGCCAGGGGTTTTGAAAGCCTTAATGTTTTTCACAGCCCTCCAAATTTCATTCCTAGTGATCTCCCTAGACAACTCATCATTATCCTCCTGCCTAATCACATCAAGAGTAAGGTTATTTCAATGATCTAGATGGATAGTTGGAGTACTCTGAAAGTGTTCCACAAAATAATCAAAAATCATGGATTTCAAAGCATCAATGTTGTCAATCCAAATACCACTCTCATTCTTGAGAGTCTCAATTTTACATTTCCTCCTTTTGGTCAAGGTGGAAAGGTGGAAGAACTTGGTATTTCTATCCCCCTGGGTAATCCAGTTGGATCTAGACTTTTGAAACCACAATAGCTCCTCTTGATAGAGGATTTCATTGTACTGCTCAATGAGATCCATTTCTAGGAGATGGAGGTTGTGGGAATAATTAAAAACTAAGGAAGAAGATCACTTGATACGATGCACGAAAAATTAAAAACTCTTTAGTGTGCTTTTCTTAAATGTGACACTCCAACGTGGCGGGTATGATATAACATTAAAAAACTCCTTAGTGTACTTTTTTCAAATATGACACTCCAATGTGGCGGACAAACGAGTCATTACACATCTAAAAAGACTAAATGGATCACAAGAAAAGAAAATATAGGACTATATAGATTACAAGTCTAAAATATGAGACTTATTGGTCAATCTCCTATAAATCATACTATTTAAAATAACATCATACTACAAGTTCTAAATATTTAAAAGAACTTAAATTGTTGTGTAAAATATTTAAATAATAATATAACAGATTTCTATGATTTCTGCAATTTTTTGAAATTTTCTAGAATTATAAGGAATTAATAATTACACAGAAAATCAAAAATAAATATTACAGAATCTGAAAAAAATACAAAAATCATACCAATAAATAAGATTACATAATAGTAGTTTACTATAAACATTCCAAGTCCAGAATTCAAGTTATGCTCCCCCAAGAGCAATTTAATGTAAAAATATTAAATTATTCATTAATGAAAAATATTTTGTTTTCCATAAAATTCTAAAACTTTAACGTCTTATAGAAAAATCAATTATGAGTCTAACGTATAAGCTATGCTCCAATCAGAATTATAATGAATAATCTAGACACAATTAACGTAATTTTTAAAGTAAAACTAAACAAATAGAACATTAAAATTAAATAGTTGCAAGCAGCGTGGCTCGGCTTTGCGACATCAGCGCGCGTCATGATGATGTCAGTGCATAGGTAACCCTCCATACTTCCATGACTTTAATTCTCACCCAAAACTAAAATTTTAGTTTTCTCTTCAACTGTAAATCAGAATCATATCTACAATATACCGTTTTGAAAGTCTCGAAATAAGGATTCCAAATATATACTTCTCACAATATAAAAACAAAGCATGCAAAACTAGCATACAGTGAAGGTTATGAAAATTAAATATGAATATCCATTTTTCTTAAAATCCGACCGTCCAATTTTTTCAAAATTCTATAGATATGCTCTATATTATTTGGAGTACAACATATAAAAAATTCAGGACGATTAGAGATGATTAAAAAAGAAACACTTTTATGTACAAATCATATCTATACATATATTTATGCACAAATAATACGAAAACACCGCAAAAATAATACATATATCTATACACCTAATAGTGACTTTGATACTAATGTAGAAAAAATAAGAAATAATACACCGCGAAAATAAACGGATTCGGACATACCTTTTACGTTTAAACTGAATCCATGGATCATGTAGGCGAACTACGTGCCACCATTGATACCTTCGAACAATTCCCAACAGTGGGTAACTACTAGAGAACCACCCACACTCTCTATAGTACAAAGGCATGGTTCTGTGTTTCCATGAAGAGAGAAAAAAGAAAGAGACTAAGAGTAAGAGACTAACAGATTACTTGTACGGTTAAAATCCTACTTTCCCAAATATAATACGTATATTATATAAGAGAGTTATAACCACCCACAACTCCATCTCTTTAAGAGATAAAATAGTGAGTTATACACTCTTATTCCCAGGATAAGTTAATCCAAGTTTACTTTGACTGTGTCTCTCATTGTAGGTCTTGGGTTATGTCATCATGGGTGACCTAATCGGGTATGGGTTCTAAACCGGACCCAATTTCTAACATGTTCAATCCGCTAAAATCACACCGATCTATCCGTTAATAGCAGATTAAATTTTGAAATTTATAATCTACCTTAAACCGCTCCGCTTTATTATAGTTAATATATTTATTTTAACTTCTAATGAAATATCAAAACAAAAAGGGTACTTACGTGTAGGTCCTAATAAGTGGACTTATTGTCTAATAGGTCCTATGAGAAAAATTTGTCATAAAAAAATGTCACTAATTGTAAGTTTTAGCGACAATTTATAAAAATCATGACAAAAAAAAGTCACTAATTGTCAATTTTTAGCGACGTATGTAAAAAATTGTCACAAAAAAATTATTTGTAGCGACAATTTTACCAAGATTTATTTTCAATAGGACTTGATGGGAATTAAGTTCGACTATTAGAACCTATTGGTAGTTTACCCAAACAAAAATGAGTGTAAGAGAGATTTAAGATGTAAATTTATTACAAATTAATAGTTATATATATGAAAAATATTATGTTAAATTAGTTTATGTTATATATATGAAAAATATTATACAAATTAGTATTATATATTATGCAAATACTTGATAATTATTTAAAAATATTTTTTAATCAACTGGCAAATTAAAACCGTTCAAACCGCGATTTAATTATTTGTCAATCCACAATTTAATTTATAATTTTATTCTCAAATTGCTTGAATTGCATTGTACATAGGGTCGGCCCTAGGCATAAGCCTACCAGGCCATGGCTTAGGGCCCCTCAAAATAGACCCAAAAAAGGGCCCCCTCCTATTATAATTTAGTGTAATATATTAGGTATGTTGTAAGTCCAAAAAAGATTAAAAAAGACCCAAACTAACTTAAAATAACTTGACCCATTGAAAAAGTAAAAGGCCCATTCAAAATTAAATAAGCCCCTTCTCTCTTCCTATCTAATTCCTAACCCTAACTCTTTTGATACAAATCTTTTGTCCTTTGCCTTCAAAAAAAAATTTTTGTCGAATAAAAAAAAAATGTGTGAATGGCCCCAAATGATCTAGTGATATTTACTAGTTCATTATTGGTTTTGGACCCCAAAAATCTTAGGGCCGGGCCTGACTCTACAACCCTACTAATCTCCACCAGTTATCAAAATTTCATAAAATCAATACAGAGAAATACAAATTAATACCATATTGGATCTGGAGTTGGCAATCTGGAGGGTATTTTTGAAGTCATATATATGTATAACTGTTGGCTACATATTTTGTATAAGCCAATTATTGTTCGACACGTGACAAGATAAGGGCAATACGGGAAGGCAATTCAAATCTTTAATCATGATCACACACGTGGCAGTTAGCATTGGTTTTTGTAGATCTGCGTAGCACTGGATCAGTAAAGAGATGCAAGGTGACATGGCATCAACGGTTACTCATATTTAAATTCAAAATTAGGCGGGAAGTCTAACTGCAGATGTGGCATAGTGGAGCTAACTGTAAGGCAACATGATCAGCGATCATGGAGGGATGGTTTGACGGTTGGAAATGCATTTCGATGGTTGCCATTGAGAAGTATAAATAGCAGAGAAGGCCCCAGAAAGTGCCCCCGACTCAGATCCAAAAAGACCAATTTTATTCTACTTCATTTCCTTTCCAATTTTTACATTTCCTGTTCTTGATATTTCTGTACTTCAATTACTGCATTGCATTTCGTTCATAGGAGTAGTTTCAAGTAGTTTGTTGCTGTAAACCTTTACGAGGCTGATTTGGATCTTTGTAAGTCTTTCATTTTACTTAATGAAATGCTATAATTGTTCTTCATTTAATCGTTGTTTATTTAATTTTCCTAAACAAAGCCACGAGTAAAAGTCCTCTTCATTGAGGCTGAAAGAACTAAAACACAATCGTCTGATAATTGGTTGGCAATTAATATTTTGTAAGGTCTGATTGATCCTTGCTGGCACGCTCACAATTACAATAATAACCTTCGAAAGCCAAAAAGCCAACATATATTTTTGGCACGCCCGGTGGGACTGGTTGAAATGGCTAGACGTAAGAGGCAAGGAGAAAATGAACGCTTGGAAGAAGGCGTGGAAGGAGAGAGAGAAATACCTAATCCAGAGGATAATGTGATAACACATCTTATGGAATTACCTGTTCTATCAGAGCCTATGGTCGAACAGACCAGCATTTCGGAGCAAGTACCACATGTTCAAAATATTCGACGAGGCTAAGAAATTGGACCATTCACTGTTCCATCTACCCAGCCAATGAATCTGTGGGGTGGTCTAGTAGATTCCATGGGACAATAGTTAATGAACACAATGGAAAGATGGGCAACATCCTTTTTGGATCGAATGAATACTTATAGACCAACCAACGCAAGGCACATAGAGGAAACTTCGAATGTCCCTCAGCAAAGATTGGCTAGAGATAAACAGCCTATGCAGAGTAATGGACACACTAATGGTCAAACTAGTAACCAAAACTATGAGAGACCATCACCTCAGTCTTGGTATAAGCCTATTTTGAGGCCTTTGACAAATCAAAATGCCTCATTACTTAACAGCGAAGCCATGCAAATTGGTGGATCTGCCCCAACATAAGAAAATAGTATAAGGATGTTTCCAAATCCCATGTTCGAAGCCATACCTGGCACAAGGGGATTCACTAATCCCTTGTTCGAATTTATACCCGGGGGGTTGGAAGGGTTTCCTGCAACTGGAAGAGACACAACACCTGTTCCAGCACCTTTTGTAGGACAGGCTCAGAGGGGCCACCCATACCCTCAACAGCAGCCAGCACTACAGGGACAACCAGTCCCAAATATACCACCCTATGGACCAAGAGGACCTCAAGCACAAGGTTGTCCACCAAATCCTGTGTTTGTTCCTCTAGTAGTAGTTCAACAAGCACAAAATATGGTCCCTAGAGACCAAATCGCTGATATTGTTAGAGAGATGTGTGGACCGATGGCTCGGGGGGTTTAAACTCCTGTGTACAGGAAACCATATCCAGAATGGGTGGATAGGATACACGAATATCCAAGAGGGTTCAGAATACCAGACTTCGCCCTTTTTTATGGGAATGGAAACCAGTCGACAGTGGAACATATTGCTAGGTTTGCTGCTCAATGTGGTGAATTTACCAATAATGATTACATGAAGTTAAGATTGTTCCCAAATTCTCTTATCGGGGCAGCCTTTGTATGGTATATTAACCTTACACCTGGCTCCATTCAAACTTGGCAACAAATGGAGGAGGCATTTCATGCCCAATTCTTCCAAACGGAGCCAGAAGTTTTCATGGCAGACTTGGCAAGGTTGAGCCATAGGCCTGATGAAAAGGCTGCTCAATTTATTGCCAGATTCAAAAGAGCACGAAACAAATGCAGGATCATTTTACCAGAGCCAGAATTCGTGAGATTGGCTCAAAATGGCTTAGAGTTTAGGCTTCGAAAGAAGTTTGACTCAACTGAATTTAGAGACTTAGTAGAACTAACTTATAAGGTGTCTAGGTATGAAGCATTACTAGAGCAAGAACAAGATCGAAATAATGCATCATACAAGACATATTATAGAGATCCTAATTATGAGATTGATGCAGCAGAGATTGTGGGAAAAGAACTTGTGATCTGTGAGGCATTAATTCATAAAGACACAACAATTGACCAGCAGTTTAAAAAGAAAGACCTTCACAAGAAATACTCTTTCAATTTAACAAAGGCAGATGACATTTTTGATCATTTGCTTGAGGCCAACTTCCTTAAGTTACCAAAATGAGTCAAAATTTCATCTCCAGAGGAACTTAAAGGAAAAGTGTATTGTAAATGGCATAATTCTTGGTCTCACTCGACTAAAAACTGTATTGTTTTTCGAGATAGGGTCCAAGAACAAATTCGGAAAGGAAGTTTAAAATTCCCAGCTACAGCAAAAAAGGCCATGGGGATCGACAGTAATCCATTCCCAGAAGTTGGAGAAAGTGCAGCTAATGTTGCTGTACCAGACTTCCAGAATTTATCCTTGAAGGAATTGGAAGAGGTCAATGTGCAAATGCATGTTACCAGCCAGACTACTGTCAAGAAAGATATTAGAAGTTCACTAGTTGTTGGACAGGACTCTACAGACCAGAGGGAAGACTCTGATAAGGAAACACTAGATGATGATTCTTTAGAGGCAGCAGTTATCCAAAGAATGTGTCTCAGGTGCAGGTTAAGCTATAAGTGGCTGAAAGGGCTTCCAATTGATGGGAAGCAATATTACAAGGATGTGCAGAGACGTCCTAAGCCAACCAGTGCTTATAACAAAAGGCCATATCCAACTGGTCCTAGACAACAGTCATTCATGGCTGGATCAACAGCTACTAGAATGCAATCCAAGGGTAAGAGGCCTCTACATGAGTTCAGATCTCCCAATTATTACAGAATGAAGGGCAATCATCCTGAAAGAAGGCCTGAAGTGGGCTCAAGTTATGGGATCAAAGCCAGAGGTTGGCTCCCTAGACCAACCTCACACAAGATGTAAAGTGGCCACCTTCGTAGAAGGCCAGAATTAGGCTCAAAACAAGGAGTCAGGGCTAAGCAGTGGTCTTCACAAGAAGCTTCGAAACTGACTTCGAAGGGAGAAAGAGACAGCTCAATAACTGAGTTGGTGGGTTCATGGGTACCTGGAGTCCCAGATTAGTTTGTCATGCAGAACAAACCTAGGGAGATACCTACCCAAAGAAATGCTGTTGGAGATCAGGGTAGGATGGTTAAACCTCCCTTGGTGGCCCCAAATAATTGGGTGTTATTAAAGCATCCAAAAACAAAGGAACCAAACATGGTCCCAGTGATTTCTAGATCACAAATGAGGAAGATCCAGCGTAGGTACACTCAGTACCAAAAAGATCTGAAAGAAAGTGGAGAAAACTCTTCATTGGTCCAGACAAAGGGCCAGACAGAAGGAAAAAAAAATCCAAAGTCAGACCATAGTCCAAAATCAACTCTTCAAGACAAAATGGGTTGCAGCAGAGAACAGTTGGCCAAAGTTCACTCTGAACTAAAAGCCAAACAAAGGTCCAGTTTAGCAGGATTGGAAAAGGCTTTGATGGAAAGTGATAGTGAGACAAAGGGAGAAGTTGGCCTAGGCCAAAAGAAGGAGATGGTTGAGGAGGAGATGTTTGAAACCTTTATGGCTGAGCAGACATTTTTGGTCGAAGAACCAACAGAGATAGACCATTCAAAGAAAGTTACTAATACTGAAGTGCCAGAATGCAGCATGGAGGATGCTTCTGAAGCAATTGAACAAGTTGGCCAGCAAGAGAAGCAAATACAACCAGTCATCCAATTTGGCTCGTTTCCTCCAGTATCAGTGAATATGGTACATATACTACCACAGGAATTCCAAGCTGAAGATGAGAACCAAGAGGGTCAAGAAATTGACCCAATTTCAGTTTCTAGTGAAGACTCACAAGTGAGTATGGTGCAAGATGAATCCGAAATGGCAACCCCAATGGAAATTGAAGACGAGAGTGAAGAAGAGGTGAGTATTAACCTCTCATATCCTTTTGAGTATCCCATGACATCTATGACACAGTATGTCAAGCCTTTGTATATCAAGGCCTTCTTCGATGGGATACAATTGAACCGAGTCTTGGTGGATAATGGGGTAGCAGTAAACCTGCTTCTGAAATCTTCTTTGAGGAAACTAGGAAAAAGGAACTCTAGGTTAATCCCAACCAGCACAACCATTGCTGGCTTCGCTGGAGACAAACAGATAGCTCAAGGAATTTTGCCCATCAACCTGAGTGTGGGAACCAGGGATTGCATGACGGCATTCTTCGTTATCGACAGCAATGCTAAGTACAATGCTTTACTTGGTAGAGATTGGATTCACACTAACAAGTGTGTGCCTTCCTCTTTGCATCAGAAGATAATGATGGCCTTGGGCAATGGAGAGACAGAGGAAATCAATGCAGATCCTCAACCTTTCATAGCTTGTGCAGACTTTGCAGAGGCCAAATTGTATACTGAAGGAGTGACACCACTCAATATACTGAGAAAACTTGATAGATCAGCCGAAGTGACGGCTGATAAGGAATTGGCACACCTGAAGCACTTAGTCCAGGAAAGTGCTGATGAAGAATTTGTCGCGAAAGATGACAATGATGCTTGGTTGTAGGCAGAAAGATGAAATTCACGAGGCCAAATCTTTAGTTTTAATTAAGTTCTCAGTGTTGGACGTAAAATCAATAGTCCAGAAGGTGCAAAGACAAGAAAGAGAAGCCATGGTAATTGGCTGTAAGTAAGAGCAATAGTAGGCTAGGGTTTTGGCTCTTGATAAATATTGTGCATTGGACATTGTAACAAAAGTCTAGGAGATACAGGAAGAAGAAGCCTTGTAGACAAACTTTGTCTATGAGGAGGACTGCAAAGGTGTTGAATCAAAGAAACTGGGAGCAAAACAAAGTAAGGAAATTGCTTCGAAGACAGAAGAAATCAAAAAAGAAGCATCAATAAGTTCTCAGGTACAAGACCCTTTGGAAGAAGTTAATTTAGGGGAAGATTCCATACAACAACCTACCTACATTAGTGCTTTGTTGAGTACTTTTGACAGAGACCAGTTGTTGGTGGTTTTGAAGAGATATAAAGATTGTTTTGCATGGTCTTATAATGAGCTACCAGGGTTGGATAGATCATTAGTAGAACATAGGCTCCATATGAGGCCTAATTTCAAGCCATACAAGCAAAAACCAAGAAAGATGAGTCCTGAAGTGATTCAGAAGGTCAAGGAAGAAATCCTTAGGCTCCTCAAGGCAGGCTTTATTAGGATAGCCAGGCATGTTGAATGGCTATCCAATATTGTGCCTATAGTTAAGAAAAATGGTAAAATGAGGGTATGCATTGATTTCAGAAATCTAAATCTTGCAACTCCAAAAGATGAATATCCTATGCCCATAGTAGATTTATTAGTAGACAGTTCAGCAGGGCATCAAATTTTATCAATGATGGATGGGCACTCTGGTTATAACCAAATCTGTATTGCAGAAGAGGATATCTACAAGACAGCACTCAGATGTCCTGGGAACATTGGCACCTTCGAATGGGTTAAAATGTCATTTGGACTGAAGAATGCTGGGGCTACATATCAAAGGGCTATGAACACTATCTTTCATGATCTCATTAGAGGATATTTAGAGTGCTACATTGATGATATTGTGGTAAAGTCCCAATCCATGGAGGAACATTTGTTTCACTTGGAAGCAGCTTTTGAAAGAATGAGAAAATCCAAGTTGAAACTCAATCCTCTCAAGTGTGCTTTTGGAGTATCAGCTGGAAACTTCTTGGGTTATGTAGTACACAAGAAGGGAATACAGATTGATCAGAACAAAGCCAAAGCTATCATTGAAACCAGACCTCCATCAAGTAAGAAAGAATTACAAAAATTCCTTGGGCAGGTTAATTTCCTTCGAAGATTTATTTCTAACACTGTAGGGAAAACTAAAGTATTTTCTTCTTTGTTAAGGCTGAAAGATGAAGAAGATTTTGTGTGGACAGGAGAGCACCAAACTGCTTTCGAAGGAATCAAAGCCTACTTGGCCAAACCTCCTGTGCTGATGCCACCAAAGGGTGATAAGCCCTTGAAGTTGTACATAGCTGCAGTAGAAGATTCGATGGGAGTTTTCCTAGACCAAGACAATGAAGAAGGCAAAGAGCAAGCAGTTTATTACCTTAGTAGGTTTCTAAATTCTTATGAGCGTAAATATTCAGCTGTAGAAAAGCTGTGCCTCACATTGTATTTTGCTGTAATGAAATTGAGATACTATCTTTTGCCTAGAATATGTTCCCCAAAAGGCAGTAAAAGGACAAGTTCTAGCTGATTTCTTGGCAGACCATCCATGTCAAACAGAAAGCCAAGAAACAATGGAACTTGGTATGGTTAGTGTCGAACCATGGTGAATGTGGTTCAATGGATCAAAAGCTAATGGTCTAACTGGAATTGGTGTGGTGATTAAGTCACCACAAGGGGTAGAAACCACACATGGTTTCAAAGTAGATGAAATTACTTGTTCCAATAATCAAGCTGAATATAAAGCTTTAATAATGGGACTGGAAATACCTATTGGATTACAAGCTCATGCAGTTGATATATTTGGAGATTCTCAATTGGTGGTTAACCAAGTGAAAGGAATTTTCAAATGTCAAAGTGTAAGCATGTTGCCATACTATGTTGTTACATTACATCTGCTTTCTCAATTTCAGATAGCAAATGTAACTTATGTCCCAAGATTCTTGAATAATAAAGCTAATGATGTGGCTCAGAAAGTTTCGAATTTCGAGAGAAGAGATAATACTCAAAAGGACATAAGCCAAACAACATATTAGAAAGTAATACCACCCTTAAGTAAAAGGAATGTGGTCCTGGAAGTCAATCATAATGACTTACAATAACAAGATTGGAGGCATCCAATAATGCAGTATCTGACTGGCCCATCTTCGAAAGTCAGCAGAAAAATTAAATTGCAGTCTATGCAATACATAATGTATGGTAATGCCCTCTACAAAAGGGAGGGAGATGGTTTATTGTTGGAACGTTTAGGTCCAAAGGAAGCATTGACAACCATGGCTGAGGTTCATTTAGGCATCTGTGTTGCTCATCAGCCTAGTGTGAAGATGAGATGGCTGCTTCGAAGACATTCCTATTATTGGCTAACTATCCTTAAAGACTACATAGAATATGCTAGAGGTTGCTAGGCATGCCAAAAGTATGGCACAATAAGGCACGTGCCCATAACTAACCTGCATGTAATTGTGAAGCCTTGGCCATTTAGAGGATGGGCCATGGATATGATGGGGAAAATACACCCACCCTCTTTGAAGCTTCATTGTTTCATCTTAGTGGCCACATATTACTTCACTAAGTGAGTCGAAGCTAAGCCATATAAGGCTGTAGACCAGATCAAAGTGATTGGATTCATTAAGGAACTGATTCACAGATTTGGCATCCCACAAACTATAACTGTTGATAATGGGACTGTATTTGATGGGAAAATGGTAAAGTCTTTTGTGGTAGAGTTTGGAATTAGCCTTATTAATTCTACCCCATATTATGCACAAGCCAACGGTCAAGCTAAATCATCCAATAAGCCTTTGAAAAAAGGAATACAGAAAGTTGTGGAAGACAATCCTAGGGATTGGCATAACTTGTTGTTGGATGTATTGTGGGCTTATAGGACTTCTCCAAGATCAAGTAGATGAATCACTCCTTATGTCTTAGTATATGGGCATGATGCGGTGTTACCTGTGGAAATTAATGTTAAGTCCTTTGAGGGTGAGATGCCAGGATCAGTTAGATCTTGAGCAATACCATCAGAGTATGTGCTTAGAATTAGAAAGTATAGATAAAGTTAGAATTCTGGCATTAAATAGCATTCTTTTCCAAAAGAAGAAAGCAACCAAAAACTATAATAAGAAAGTCAAGTACTTTAGCTTTGATAAAGGATATTTGGTATGGAAGACAATACTCCCAATAGGGATTAAAAGCCACAAGTTTGGCAAATGGTCACCTAACTGGGAAGGACCATATCAAGTTCATAGAGTCTTACCTTTGGGAGCATATCAGCTGAAAAATTTGAATGGATATGTACACCCCAAGAAGATTAATAGCAGATATTTGAAGCCTTATTTTCCAACCATATGGGAAACACAAGGAATAGAATAAGTGCTAAATAATTGAACTTGAAAACACTCAAATGATAAACAAGGGTTTTATTTCATAATGAGTTGAATACATGTAGCCACAGATTGGCCCAAAAATCAGTACAATGTTTCAGTTGTTCCTCTACAATAGATTTTCTGCTCTTAAGAGATGAGAACAACTGCATGGTTGTAGCCATCTCCTGTTTTCGATCAACCAGCCTTTGA